>JAXGGA010003235.1:0-106011 GCA_038373865.1 Uloborus plumipes | reverse complement strand
TAAGGCATTCTAATATGATCTGAGACAGTGGGTGGTAGTAATTATAATGGAAAATGTATGATGGATTTTGTTCTACCGACAAGAGGAACAAAATTTTATTCTTGGTTATGTTTTTATCATGCTAACTTACGCAAATACAAATAAATTGCATCATCAAAATTTTAAGATTTAATCGGTGTCTTTTAGATTTTGGGGCCAATTCCTCTAAGAAGATGGAATACGAACGTTTTACAGTAAAAAAAAAAAAAAAAAAAAAAAAAAAAAAAAAAAAAACCACCACTCTCGGCCGCCAGACACACGCTTAGAAGAGCATAAGGAAAGATATATTAAAGAGACAGACATCTTAAAATAGTTTTTTCGAAGTTAGCCTATTAGGGGAGCTGATTTTTGTCATCTTTTCCGCTTTATTAAATCAACAATGTGAAAGATAAATTTCATTAAAATGCCGTTTTCACGTGATTTAATTAACAAAGCGTTGGAAAGCTTAATTATTTAGAATTTTTATCTGTTGTCATCTTTTGTTTGTTAAGAAATAATTTTTTTACAATTTTAGCGATTTTTTTACCATTGTTTTCAATTTTGCTCTCTTATTCTGTTTTTGCAAGGGAATTTTGAAAATTGGGACATAGAAGTAATAGTTAATTTTTTGCTTGAATATTTTATTTTGCTAACCTTATGCAAATAGATATGTTTCTACAAGCAAATATTCCCTTCAGTATGTTTATGTATGCAAAGGAGATGTTCTTCGCATAGGCGCCAAAAACTACCGCCAATAAATCAAGATCGCCTGTTTCCAGTTATCGAAATCTTCCCGTTTTTGCGAATATCAGAATTTTGTAGTAGCGATTACATGATCCGTGTTTCATTAGATCCAAGATCTAATACGATGGATATATTGAAGAAAGCCGCAACATACTAGTTTTTATCGAAAAAAAAAATCCTCATTATACTAGACAGCAACTTAACTTGTCACTGAACGTCACTACGGGCGGAGCCAATAAGAGTTCACAAGAAGTCAGCGATCTCCTCTAATTCGCCAAGTTGGCTGTGACGTTTTATCTAGCTCGTTTTTCATAGGCTAACGTCACGATGACGTCACGATGTTTTTGTCAAGAAACGTTGAAGTGTAGTATTAGTAGTAAACCTTCTTTCAACCTATTTGTTTACTTAAGCTCTTTTTATTGCTGATGATAATGTGGTACTATAATTTGTGCCAGTATATTTTTTAAATTTGAGTTATTTGATGTTAAGCATTTTAATGTTAGTTTAGTGATCTGGCAAAGTTTTTAAAATTGCTGCACAAATACGTTTCTTTTTTATATTTCTTTTTAATGATTTTTTTTCTCCTTTCTTCTTAATGTTGTGGTTTTCTTCCCATTTTAACTGTATTTGTTATTTTCAGCTTGAAGCTGGAGATGTCATTCTTGAAGTTAACGACAAAACTGTAGTGTCACTCTCAACAAAAGAAGGTATTTCTCTCTACTGTTACTCATGGAATCATTCGAAAATCTAGAAGCATGTTAAAGATTTTTGTTGCATGTTTTTAAAATTTATTTTTTGTCCTTTTTGAACACATACACACATTATTTTATTTAAAATTTTGTTCATACAAATGTTGCAAAAATGCTTCGGGCAATTGCGAATGAAATTCCGACTTTTACCGATAGTTTCTATTTAACAATTTTGAAGAAAATTTCTGAAACTTATGAACTTTGAGCTTAAACTGACGAATCTCCTGGCCCCTCCGAACCCCGCCAGCATTGCAATTAAAATTTTGCTAATGTTACAAATCTTCATTTATTAAAAGAAAAAATTTCTTGTGATAGAAGCAGCTGCTACTGCTAGAATCATAAATGATGATAACTTATTCGGCATATCGGCATCAATAGATCTTGCTATAACAAAGAAAATGCTTTAATTTCCCCAAATTTGAAGTAAATTTTGAGATTCATTTGAAACACAGAATGAAAATGTTAATGATTAAATTCTTGTAATTGACAGCAGGAGCAGTAAACATAAAATAACTCATATTGAGAAAGATACATTTGCGTGTTTTATCAAAACACATTTAATCAAGTTTGAACTTTTTTTGCAACTTTTTAATGAGGTATAATGCATTATTTTTCATAATTATCTTTTTGTTATCAATACATGTAGCTTTATTTTTTATCTGCATCTTTCAACAAAATTTTTCAGTCATTCTTATTTTTATGCTTGTCTCTGCCTTTTATATTGTGTTAATTTCCTTTTCTTTCTTTTTTTTTGTTCAACATTCATTTGCAAATTTTTTTTTTCCAATATTAGCATTCTAAATGCCACATTTTAAAAACTTTATCATATTTTTACATTTCATCATTGTTAATATTTTTCCTCTTCTGTTTAGAATGATTTATTTTCTGAAATAATATTCCTTTTTATAATATTTTGGTGTTAAGCTTTTCCTTGTGTTAACTAGTACAATTTCTTTTTATATCTTCTATCTTTCATGGCTTGTATACAAATTTGCTTAAAATCTTTTCTTGGTGTGGCCAGTGGGATTCCTATGTTCTGTCAATTTATTATACTTAGATTTCTGGTGTTTTCTCTCTGATATCTCCTTAGTTCAACAACTTCCTTTTAATCATACCTGATGTCACTTCATTTATAACAACTTGTTTTTGTTGTATCTCGTGTGAATCTTTCCAATTAACTTTTTTGCATGATATTATCGTAAAACTTTTTTCCTGGCAATTCCAGCATGATTTCTTTTCTCTTTACTTTCCTTCCTGTCATCCAATTTGGAACATAGAGGGTCACCAGAGATACTATAATACCCATGTTAGCTCATAAAAAAAAAAAAAAAAGTTACTACAATACCATTCTTCAGTTGCTTAAAATGCTTCTTTGCACTTAAGTTGTCAAAATTGTCAATTTAGGACCACTGGGATGCTCTTATCTTCAGAGTTTACTTGGAGCTTCTGCATCCCCTACATTTATTTATATGACAAGCACTGATAAAATGTATACAAAAATTCAGTTAATAATTTAAATAAAGAATTTGCATTATGAACTTTTTTTTGTTTATCGTTTTTTCCATTTTTATCTTCTTTTATCTGTGAACTGTTTTCACAAATTTTATTTGTATTAACTTTTTATTTACTTTTGCTGAATAAACACCTTTTTCTTATTAAATCCCACCACATTTTGTTGAAAGACTTCGCTTTTATCATAATTTTCATCTGTACTTGCATAAAGTTTGATGCAAAATTCAATGAACTGGAGTAGAAATTATTTGAAATTCTCTCTTATTTTGTGAATATTTTTTGAATAACTCAAATCCATGGTATCTGTTTTATACTCGCATCATTTTATATAGTTTTAAAAATCTTTGTCCATGTTTGTTGTCTGCAAGATTTTTTCCTCTTTTTCCTTACTGCATGACATATGTCACCAATTTTATTTATTTCTCACATTTACACTTTATTTTAAGTTTTAATTCTTCCTTTTATTTAATAACCTATCACATTTTAGTGCTCAAGTGCCTGAGGTTATCCAGCGATGTAGTTACATTGAAAGTGAAGAAAGGTATGACTTGTGTTATTTTATTGTAAAGATTTTTTTTTTAATTCTAATATTTGGAGGGTATATTTCATTTTTCAAAATAATACTTTTTTTCATAATAATTGCATAAGTTGTTATTGTCATTGTTTTTGTATCTGAAAGTTACAGTGCAGTTAAATCTGCAAATTTCTAGAAAATTCTATTAAACTAGTTGGTACCAGTGGCGTATCCAGGGGGGGGGTGCCAAGGGACCAATGCACCCCCCAAGATTTTGTAAGACTATAAAAAATGGTGGCACCAAATTTTGAAAAAACATGTAACCTTCATGTAAATATGCTTCAGGTTTTTTCAATGAAAAATACTTTATGGACACTGAAATATTGTCATATTATTTTCTGTTTTCGACAATAAGAAGCAAAACTAATTGTTATTCTGTAATTGTGGAAATGTAAGAGGAAAATGAGCGATGTACCTGCGCCTTATTGTTCTTGCATGATATTCATTTTTGTGAAAAAAAAAAATCTTTGAGCAACGTTAAATAGAAAAAATTAAATCGAAATATTGCGTTTTTAAAGTTTCACCATATTTCTTGATTTTTTTTCCTTTCTCATCACAGTGTCGATGTTCGATGTGCACCCCCCAAAATCAATTCCTGGATACGCCACTGGTTGGTACTGATTAAAAAACTTGTTTTATCCTGGTCTAGAAATGAAAAAAAAAAAAAATAACAATAATAATAAGGAGAAAAAAAAGTGTATTTTAGTTAGTTCATAAATATTTAGAATACTTTCTGAAACTTTTTGTAGTTTGGTCATGTGAACAGCTTCAAAACTACTCTGATAGTAGTATATTACAAGCACTTATCCCTTTTCACTGGCACATCTATTTTTTTTTCTACCTGGGAGGAGGAAGAAGAGTTGGTCATAACAAATCAGAATTTTTTCCTAGAGGCAGGAACGTCCCAATGGGAGGTCACTGTGACCTCCCAATAATTTTCATATGCGGCACATTTTGCTGACTACGGCAATGTGAAGACAATAATGCAACATTGAGATTATTTGTTCTTTTTAGTTCTTAGAATTATTTTTTAAAATATGCCTAATGTTTTTTCTCACTAAACGTTATGCATGTACGACATGTGTACATGTACATGCTTGTATTTTGTGATTTGGTAAAATTGGAACTTCATTCCGCAAATCAATAACTTTCCCCCTCTCAAAAATATTAGTTCTGCCCGTCCCTGCCTAGAGGAAAGATTTTTTGGGTCATTTAGTCCTTACATATATATACACTAGGATAGGCTATGTACCTGAAAGTAAGAAAGTTACATTGAAAGTGAAGAAAGGTATGGTTTAATTATCTATACAGATGGCTCTATGCATAATTATGCTGGTTCCTGTATCAATATTCAGTGAAGATCCAAGTATTCATTTAAATTATTTGTCTCATCATAATCTGCAACCCTATAAGCAAACTATTTTTTAGAATAATTTCTAAAAAAAATTATTTATTTATAGTAATAAATGCTATAAAAATAGTTTTTACTTTCTTTCTAAAATATTTACTGATTTATTATTATTCATCTTATTATTTATTGTTTTTCTTTTCAATCTAAATGTATAGCATGTGTACTAACTCTTTAAGTTTAAAAAAAAGTTGGTTGGGGAGGGGATATTCCTGTGCTTCATTTATTTTGAGTATAAATTAAAAACTGAAGTTATAACATATGAGTCCAGAATTCAAAAGAAGTATCAAAATTAGTTCAACTGATTCCATTGTGATTAAATGATTTTTTAGTTTCAACATGTACTTCAGGTTGAAAACATTGGTTTTTGACAATGTGTTTATGTTTATGTTGCTACCCTGCTAAATTACTACTTTAGCAGGGTAGTGGGAACTTGGAACAGTTTACCGGAAGAGGCGGTAAGGAGCAAAGGAGTAGATAGCTTTAAGAGGGCCATTGATCTTTATTGGGGTCTTTAATTTGACTAGGACCAGCCCAGTTGGGCGCAGAGCCTGCTGCTGGTCGTCACATTTGTATTTGTATGTTTGTCTGAATAACTAAAAATTTAATCTGTATTCATTTTTTTTATTTATTTTTTATTTTGTATGAAAAACTGGCCTGTGTATTATTCGAATTTTTTTTAAAAATTATTTTCTTTTAGTGTTTTATTATTAATGTCGAAAATCTTTTTCTGCAATTGAAGTGTTTTTTTCTTTTCTCATTAACTTACATAATCTCTAACTTCGTATTTATTGACCAGCAGACGTTAAAATTAATTCATCAATTCTCGTAAAAAATAATTTTGGTAAAATTGTTGGTCTTTTTTTAAATAATAAAAAAACAAAACATGTTTTCTCTTACTGTATTTTACCTAAATTCATTTTAAAATCTTTTTAAAATTTTGTAGATGCCAAAATAAAAGAGCGGGTCCACAATCACATGGCTGCATCGAGTGAGCTTGAAGCACTGAGAAGATCTTACATAAAAGAAAACTCCAACTCTTCAAGCAATGGCCATATAGACGGACAGCAAAAGCCCAATTCTCCAAAACAATTTCAAACAAATGGTGATACTCAAGAAAATGGAGAAAACATTCCCCCATCACCAACAATACATAACTCTCACACGAGGCAGCCACCTCAGCCGAAATTTGAGACTTTTATGATGACTGGAGATTTAATCATCAAAACTAAAAGCAGTAATGCAGGTTTCATCTTACCAAAAAACAATGTTAAACAATCAGCAGAAATTAGCAACAACACAGAGCGAAACTTGACATCAAATCATGACAGAGGTATGAAATTCAATGAAATACTTACTGGGGGGTGCTGAAATGCTGTATTTTATCAGTTAAAAAAGGTATTTTATTAGCTAATTTCTGTTGCCTATCATTAGCAATGTGCTAATGAGAGGTTTTCGATTTTGGTGGCTTTGGAATTAGATGACTTTTATGGTGGTTTCCAGTCATATTTTTGAGAATTTTACTGCTGACCAGTTGTATTTTGATTTTCTTTCCAACAAGTACTCTTGAAGCAGGGACGTCAGCAGGGACGTCATTTCGAAATTTGGGGGGGGGGGGGGGGGGAATGGTGCATACACAATGTAAAATTTTCCAAAAAGTGGCAAAAATCACGCCCACTTATATGTCAATACATTGATTTCCCAAAGTCAGGGGGGCCCCTGCCCCCCTAAGTGACAGGCCTGTCTTGAAGGAAGGGTGTGGATCTGAGTGCAAGGCAGTGCCCCTACCAAGTCAAACAATTAATTTTTCCTTTCAACTTAACCTATTCCAATGCACCAAAAGAAATTTTACCTACATAAGGCCCTAAAAATGGGAATGTTTTTTTTTTTTTTTGTACATATATCAAACATTTATACTTTAAAGTTTGAGATATTAATAAAAATGCATCCTATTTAGTGATTCTTCATAAACCTTTTTATTTTCTAAATATATTTGCAATTCCAGAAAACAACACTACACTTTCATTGCAATTTAATAAAAACTGAAAATCTAAAGATTATTTTCATTTTTTATTTCGCTTTTATTTTATTCCTGTGCAGGTCAACTTAATATTTTTGAACTAATGCTTAAATTTTGATGAAGTTGACCAATGCTATTTTCTGATAAAAAGAACTCGAAAGGAAAAAAAAGAGTAGTCGGTGGATACTGTAAGATTTTCATGAATCTCCTAAGTATTAAATAGTGCTACTGTAGCTTTTTGAATGAACATTTTAAATAGAATAGTTTTAATCAAAATTCAGAAAATTCGCAAAAATGAAGTGCACAGTGCACCCACAGTACAGGATTAAATATTTTTTGGAAAAATTCATTTGTATGTGTAGTAAGATTTTTCTGTAATTTTTTTCTCTCTTGATTTTGCTATCAATAGTATATATAGATGTTTTTGTTTCTTTTTTCTTTCTGTGGTTGTTAGTAATAGGTTTTAATGTAGACTTTTCATTGCATTATATATTTTAAAACAATTGATGCTTCTTTTAAATAATCTGTTGGTGTGTCGATAACTTAACCTTTAGGAGCCGGGCGGTACACATGCTGTACCGTAAGTCTTTTTTTTTTTTTAGAGGACGGGGTTGAGATTTTCACTCAAACCCTTTGGAGCCGTGGATTTTTTCGAGGTTTCATACGTCTCGTACAACAGTTTATACCTTCTCTTTTCAATGGAAAAGAAATCTGTGGTTCAACTGTCACACTACCTGGGTCGAAAGAAAAATTTCTAAAAAACAGCCCGGATCCAAAAGGTTAAGAGTGCAATAAATTAATAATTGAAACATCTTGACAAAAATTTTGTAGAAATGTATAGGGGGGGTGCTGGGTTACCAAGTAATAGTATGTACTCTTCATTAAAATCTTAATCATCATTTTTGTCACGAACGTTTCTGTCATTGTATTTGCAGCCTCTGCAAATAGTCGATGGCTAAGACTTAAGTTTGTATGATTTTAATCAGTGGTTGGAAAAACTACATTTATTTTGTAGCGAACTACAACTACAACTACTTTGTTATAAATGTAGTTAACTACAGCTACAACTACTTTTTTCAAAATGTAGCTACTACAAACTACTTTTGAATTGTAGTCGCTACTTCGCTACTTTTAAAAAAATAAATAATAAACAAGCATACACCTTTTGAGGATTGAGCGAAAAAATTTTAAAAGTGGTTTACATTAATAATATACAACTCATCTTGAATATGGGATAGAACTAAGAATTGTCTTTGAATTTATTTGTTACTTTTCCCTTTTTGTTTCTCTATTTATTTATTTTTATTTATTTATTTATTTATTTTTGTTAAAATTTGTTCCTTTTACATTTTTTTTACAATTTTTACGAATATTCGCTACAAGAAGAAGGATTCAAAAGTTGAAAGAATTCAACCTTCAATTTTTTTTTTTTTTTTTAATTTCTTGCCAGGGAATACGAGGTGTGTTCAAGAAATAACGGGAATTTTTAAATTGCGCGGGTTTGTAGAGTCCGATTGACAAATTTGTTTCTGTGTTATGTTGGTAGACATACCCTTAAAATAAAACATAAAATTGCTAACTGCTTTCATTGTTACTTTTTCCTTCACAACAGGTAAGGTTAGAGGTGTTTTATTGGTTTGGCGATTTTTGTTGGATGAAAGTAATGGAACAAAGAATTTGTGTAAAATTTTGTGTAAAAAATGATATTAAGTGCAATAAAGTTAGAAATGTTGATAAAAGCCTATGGTGATTCTGCTATGAGTAAAATAAGAGTTTACGAGTGGTGTAAGCGTTTCCAAGATGGCAGTGAAGACGTTGAAGATGATGAACACACTGGACGCTCGAGCACATCAACAACCGATGAAATCGTGGAAAAGGTGAACGAAATGGTTTTGAACGATCGCCGAATCACAATCAGAGAAGTTGCTGATGATGTTCGAATATCTATTGGCTCATGCCATCAAATTTTTCCGAAGTGTTTAGGTATGAAACGTGTAGCAGCAAAATTTGTTCCAAAATTGTTGACTTTTGAACAAAAAAAAAAAAAAAAAAAAAAAAACGGCGAATGGAAGTTTCTCAGGAGTTACTTAATGAAGTCAACAACGATGCAGAAGAACTGAAACGTGTTTTAACAGGTGACGAAACATGGGTACACGGGTATGATGTCGAAACTAAGGTCCAATCATCCCAGTAGAAGCACAATGGCTTGCCAAGACCGAAAAACGCTCGGCAAGTGCGGTCAAATGTGAAGGTTCTACTCACTGTGTTTTTTATTTTAATGACATAGTGCATCATGAATTCTTGCCACAAGGCCAAACGATTAACAAGGAGTACTATCTACAAGTTCAACGTCGTTTGGTTGAAGCAATCCGTAAAAAAGGCCCTGATTTGTGGAAGGACAAGTCGTTCCGTTTGCACCACGACAATGCACCGGCACACACTTCATTGCTTATTTCCTAAATATTTAGCCAAAAACAATACTGTAATGATGCCTCAGCCTCCATATTCGCCAGACATGGCTCCGTGTGATTTCTTCTTATTCTCAAAAATAAAAAGAACCTTAAAGAGTCGTCGATTTACAAGCATAGATGACATTAAGAGTGCATCGCTGAAAGAGCTAAAGGCTATTCCAAAGATCGAATTTAATAAGCGTTTCAAGGATTGGAAGAAGCGCTGGCACAAGTGTATATTATCCAGGGGGGATTACTTTGAAGGTGACAACATTAATATAGATGAATAAATGAATATTTTTTTCAAAAAATTAAAATTCCCGTTATTTTTTGAACACACCTCGTATTTGGGAACATGAAAATTATTTGAAGGAATATAAAAATTATGATGCCAAATAAACCAATGACATCAAACAGATAGAATGTGTTTTGTCAACATGATGTATCTAATATCAGCTCATATTTATTTGGTTCTGTTTACTCCTTGCGTCCGCTGCTGTACTCGTGCAAATTTTACACCAGTCAGAGTCAATTAAACCTTGTTTTTTTCCTTCGCTTTTTTTAAATTTTTTTTTTCATTCTTTTATTTATTTATTTAATTTAAAAGTAGTTTCCAGAAATCGCTACAAACTATTTTTTTGTATCGCGCTACTCACTACTCTACTTTTTTTAAAAAGTAGTGCGCTACACTACAAACTACTAAAAAATGTAGCTACTACAGTAGTTTCGCTACTTGTAGCGCGCTACTTCCGACCACTGATTTTAATGCTATTTCTTTTCTGTGTATTAAAATTATTTATATAGAATTCAGAAAAAAACTAGTATTGAAATTATTTTAATTAAGATTGTATATGCAGATATTAATAATGCTGAAAATATCAAGTTTTTGTAAACTCTTGCCTACCTGTCATTTATAATTAGATTAAAATAGTGAATAGTAAATACTTCAGACATTTTTAGTTCCTTATGCTTTTCATAAATGAGTATTTTTGAAGCTTAGACAGCTACATGACTTTAAAACTCATTTTGTATGTGTTATTTTTTAGAAGAAAGTGATTTGAACAGAGGAAAAACAACAAAACGAGAAGCGTCAGACTCTCAAAGCCCCGTAGTTGAAAAGAAAGGCAGCTTTAGTTATGGTGGAAATTTTGTGCGGACTTCTAGAAGTGAAGATTTTTTACAAAAGTCATCTGTTGCTACAGTTAGTATTGACATTGATGATGAAATTGCTACATCATTGAACAATTTGTTGGATACTAATAAAGACAATACCTCAACGGATAAAGTCGTTTGGTCTTGCAATACACCTGTAAGTGCCACAGGAAGTGGGGTGCTTCCTAGTCCTTCTAGTTCTGAAAGTTTACCAAATAGCAACTCACTCGAAAGGTTCAGCCAATTTGTACACATTCCTGCTTCGAAAAACGGTACTCTTTCTGATGAAAATCTAGTCAGTGACAATCTCAAAAACATGATTACTGCATCAAACAGACAGCGATATGCTCCTCGTAGCATCCAGCCAAAGCAAGATGGTGTGACTAACATTATGATCGATGAGAATAAAATTTATGTTAAGGTTTTACAAGATCAAACCGTGTCTGATGAGAACACTATTTGTTATGCAGCAAACAATAAAGTGCAGCACAGAAGCTCAAGTGATGATTCACCTACTAACTTAAAAAACATTGAAAATGGTGGGGAACCTCGAACTGATGAATCTTCTGGTGCTGGAGAAAGCAAAAGATGCTATTCGCCAGAAGATGAATCTGATGTTGAAAGCCTGAGTAGTTTTCATTACAGTCCAAAGGCTATTGACATGCCATCAGCTTCTCGCCTTGCTAAACGTCTGTTCCATCTTGAAGGTTTTAAAAAATCGGATGTTTCCAGGCATCTATGTAAAAAGTAAGTATATGATACTATTATAGTGTTTAGATATAAACAAATATTTCATACATTCAAAAAATTCCAATTTATTTAAAGTGTCGGCTATGTCTAGTCCTCAAAAAGTAATAATCTAACATTTTATCTCACTGACTGCAGGACACATTATCTTTTTGTTTTAAGCACAGCATAAAATTATCTAAGGAGTGAGTAAAATACTTATGTGCTTACCATACCTTCGCAGAGTTCCGAAATTCAGTAGAATAAATGTATTTGTAATAAAGTAGTAAAAAAAAAAACATCGACTTTCATCAGAACTGAATTTTATGATCTATTTTGGATTAATTGCTTTCAATTACATTTCGATTCATGACCTAAATCCGGACAACGATTTATGCTATAGTATGTGTAGTAGAATAGTCTCAAAAAACAATCAGTTGATAAAAAAATTGCTACTGTCTAAAATCTACACAGGGCTTTACATGCAAAAGTGTATTTACGAGTGTTGTCGTTTATTTCAATCACAAACAATTGCTCAAGTTTTATGCATAATAGTCTTGAAAATCTGAATTAATGAGACTGACACTATCTCTGATTTATGAAAATTCAGGTTATCTGAAAAATTAAGGATTATTAGGAGTTGTAATTTTACAGCACAAAGGGCTCATATTTCCTACATTTTTTAAAAACAATTTGTCCTATTTAATTGATATTTTACCGCTTAAAATCACTGATCATTTTTCTTACTATTTCTGTTTCAACTACATCCATTCTGTTAACAGCTTATACTTGAACTGCTAAACATATAAATTTTATTTTTTTCCATTCATTTTTACCCTAGCACATAACTTTGACTATTATCAGCACCAGTGGCGTAACTACTCGTTGGTTTCAGGGGGGGTTATATTCTAAATCGTCACGAGGTTAAAAAAAAGCGGCGGGGGGGGGGAGGCAACCACTTTTTACCCACACTTTGCATGTATGTCTGTGTGTGTATATATATATATATATATATATATATATATATATAATACACACTTGAGAATGCGTACTTCCGAAGTTCGAAAAACCGAACAGCTTTTTAAAGAGTAAAGAAATATTACTGTAGAAAAATGGAAGGGGGGTCCGGGGTCCGCCCCCGGAAATTTTCATAAATTGTACCTCTAAAAACTCCATTCTAGACTATCTTGGTGATGTTCGATCTCTTCCTCAGTCAGTAAAACACGATTGCCGGCCATTTTTAATAATGTGAAAGAAAATGATAGGATACAGAAATTCTTCCCAGCGATTTTTTTGAAATTTCAGTTTCAAAAACGCAATTTCAGACGAATTTCGATCATAATGGGAGGTTTAGAGGCCTACCTCCGGAAAATTTTGATATTTATTTCCTAAAAAAGACAATCCTAATGATTCTGGGAAGGGGAAGGGGGTGGCAATGGAAGTCTGTAACACAATGATATTCGCTGGAGAATCGTACTTTTTCATTCTAGGAGTTTTATATTTTTTCATCTCATTTTTGCATTTTTGGACCAACGTTTCGGGGGGGGGGTTGTCCCCAAAACACCCCCCATAGGTACGCCACTGATCAGCACTAACAAGTTTCATCTATACATCTTACCTTAGAGTTATTGAATGTGATAAAACTGAATTTGAAAGCATGGCAATTTAATCTCACAATTCTTTGTTTAAATTATTTAGCAATTTTTAAGATTTGTATGGATTGAAAATGCTACTGTTTTTTTTGCTCATTTTTCTGCATGTATTCTTGAATAAATTTAAAGTAACTGTATGCTTTAATACATCCTAAAGTCGTACTAATACATTTTTACTTTTATGTTTGAATAATTTTGCAACTTCTAGGATTTCATTTTGAACTTTTTGAAGTATGCTTTATTTCAAAAATATTTATTCTGTATCTCCAAAAAATATAATGTTTTTGACTTAATATTAGCTTTTGTAACTACTACATTTAAGTTTTTTTTTTGCATTTTTGTTTATATCATAAAATGTAATGGTTTTCTATGTAGTTTTGTTTTAAACTGTTATTTTAATTATTTTGCTAAAATCAGAAATATTTGCGCATTTTTTTAAATATTAATGTTAAATCTTTTTTTCGGGCAAAAACTCCAGTGTAATTGAGCACAAATTTTTCCATTATTATGTTGATTTGCTTAAAAGAAAAAAAAAAAAAAAAAAAGAAATCCATGAAAATCTTTCATTTTCAATTTGAATTTTGTTGTTGTGCTTTTAAATTAATCATTGGTTAATGAATGCTATTTTGATACCTCAATGATTGCCCCTCCCCCTCAAAAAAAAAAAAAAAAAACTTTTGAATTATTACACTATATCAATTCTGTAGAATGTTTAGTTACAGTTTGTTTAGTTGCAGAACATTTATTAGTTACACATAAAACAGCTCTTTTAAAAATTTCAATGTCTGATGGACTTCACTCCCTTGTGACCACATTTAAGATGATGATTCTTTATAGCTGTCGTGCATGCAGCGCTTTAGAATAGTTAAATTTGATTTGCATGAAATTATTTCAAGTAGAAATAATTAGTTAAAGCTGAATTTAACTTTTGAAAACTACGTAGTTTCTCTAGATTAGGTAACCGATTGAAATGTTTCGTATTCCTGAGACATTTTTATCATCCCCTTTTTTAACAGTAATGATTTTAGCAGAGTGGTAGCTGAAGAGTATTTGAAATTCTTTGATTTCCACGGAGAGATGCTGGACGTTGCTCTAAGAAAATTTCTAAAGCAGTTTTGCCTTATTGGGGAAACACAAGAAAGGGAACGGGTGCTGGTCCACTTTTCAAAACGTTTCCTGGATTGCAACCCTGGAGCTTTTAAGTCACAAGGTAAGATGACTCAGTTGTTTGAAAAGTTCTGTGGTCTATTTATTGCTGCTTTGAACATATAATTTTCCTTCTTGTTTTAATTTTTGTGCTAGATATTCAACTGTTTTTATAATGAATATAATTATTGCTTCTGGTAAAAAGCTTATTTTGTAGAAAATCAGGAAAAAATGGGGGAAAAAAAGGAAACCTTTGGTTTTCAGTAGATCAAAAATAAGATTCCCTTATACATTACACATTCAAAGCTACAGTACAATAATTCTTCTGCCGCTTAGTAGTCAGCTTTGTAATTAGGGAAATGTCACTGTTCTAGGCATATAGAAACAAAACTATTGTTTTAAATAACGGTTAAATTCTAATTTGTGCATTTTCGAGCTGTGGCTTACATGAATTTTATCTGTGTAATAGCTTTTAATACCAATGTATTTTAAAAGTTCTTCATTGTTACACTTTAAGCAATTCTGATGATAATTTAAAAACCCTATCTGCGTTTTGAGTTTTATTTCTAGATCTAAGAATATTTTCTATGATTTGTATTTTCAGCTATGAAAAAAAATCCATAACTTGATGAGAATGTAAGATTTTAATGTTCATTTTGTAACTGTTTTGAGTTGATTTGCTTTTGTAATTCCCTGAAACTTATGCAATGTACATCATACATTTCAATTTGTAATTGAAAAATATTTACAACTTTTTTGTACCATTTATTGAAAATTTTCAATTTGTAGCATCATTGCCAAGAAGGTGTTCCGGCTTTATTGAGCTTAAAAAACTTATTCATTTATTTATAATTTTTTTTGTATGACGTTCTCAAAATCCATTTATTGCTTTTAATTAGATTTACTGGCAAGAAAATTTGTCTGGTTTTGTGGAAAAAGTTGTATTTGCATTAAAAAGAAAAAAAAAGAAAAGAAAAAGAAAAAAAGTCCTTTTTATTTCCTTTTACGTAGTAAAGGAAGTATTGTGATCACGAAAAAAATTTCACTCAAATTTCGGTCTAAATTTTGACTTTGACTCTAAATTTTGACCTGAGTGAATGTCGCGTAGTTTTTTCGACCTGTCAGCACGTGCATATGTACCTAACAACATACAAACAGCCGAAAAATCAATTTCGACCACCCCCGAGTAAATTACGACGAGTTTTCTCGTGACGTCTGTATGTACGTATGTGCGGATGTAAGTGCGGATGTATGTGCGGATGTATGTGCGTATGTGGCTCGCATAACTCAAAAACTATATGCCGTAGAAACTTCTAGCTTGGTATGTAGGCTCTGAGGGGGGTCTAGTTGTGCACCTCCCCTTGTGATTGCATTCGAATGTTCCTAAAGGGGTCTTTTACCCCTTTTTTGGGGTAAATCAATGTTAATTTCAATACAGACTCAAGTGATATGAATTGGCGCCACCACTTGGCGACATGTCGCCAAGCTTTTGGTCGCCAAGTGTTTGACGCCAACTTTGCGACAAATTTGGCGAAAAAATTATTTTTTGAATTTGGGTTCAACTTGGCGCTATTGGCGATATTTTGCGAAAAATTCACTAAATGATATTAAAATCAGCAATATTTAGAAAAATAACCATTGTAAAATATTTTTTGCATTGTTTCGTGGTAGATTAGGGGAGTAAATATTTGAATTGTTACCTTGCTCACTCCAAGCACTTTTTTTAACACTTAAGGCAACTACTAAGAAATTTACACGTAAAAGGAAGTAGTGTGGGGTCCATACCTTTTTTACTTCCTTTTACGTAGTAAAGGAAGTATTGTGATCACGAAAAAAATTTCACTCAAATTTCGGTCTAAATTTTGACTTTGCTCACCCCTGAGTGAATGTCGCGAAAAAAGAAAAAAAGTCCTTTTTTATGACACATTTTTAGCTCTAAGGAAAAATCCATGAGAATCTAATGCAAGATTTAAAGTCATTTTGTCAAAAGTTAAAAACAAAAAATCATTTTATTTTCTTCTTGTTTGCTAAAACTTATGCAACATATTCATACTTTGGAGAAAATAAAATGTTTACAAATATTTATTTTTTATTGTATTTTGCATTTTAATATATCATTTGGTAAAAAATGAATCGAAACTTTTTTTCTTCACATTTTAAATGGAAAACCTTTTTCCTTAAAGAGAAAAAGAAATAATATTATGAACATTAAAAAATTTTGCTATTTTTTTTATTCATGTCACAAAAGCTTAACTGTTGTTCTCTAGTGTTTTGCTCCATTTTTATGATAATAAATACAAATACAAAAGTAACTATCAGCAGTAGGCTTGGTCCCAGCTGAGCCAGTCAATTTATCAATCCACAGTGAGGATCAAGAGCCCTCTTAATACTATTCTCCTTATTGTACATTATATCTGCTTCCAACAAAATATTCAAACTGCCCACAACCATACTCAAGAAGTAATTTTTCCTAATTTCAAGTTTAACCAGGGAAAAGCTACTGTATTTTTCACGTAAAAGTTTTTTTCAAAATTTTAACCTAACATTGATTTTTAATGTTCTTTATGATTTTCTCAATTTATCTTTTTCTCCCCTTCTAGATGCAGTACACACACTTACTTGTGCCCTAATGCTCCTAAATACAGATTTACACGGAGAGGTATTGTTGGTTTTCAATAATAAGTATAAATAACAGTCTTTTCAATATCTTATGCTCTATCTAGTATCAAATTGCTTTTTTTTAATCTAAAGTAGTTTTTAATAAGACTATTCTGTAGTGAGGTTTTGATTTATGCAAAGAAATTTGCATTTAACTAGCCCATTTAGCATTAATTTTTGCAAGCCAAAAAGACAAAAGTGCTTAGAAGTATCCAAGTGCTTTTTCAAATATATCATTAAGTAGTTGTACTAATATTTATTCGTTCTTTTTGTTTCTTTTTGTTAGGTATGATGTTGAAAATTTGTGCATAAAATTAACAACCAATAATTGTACCTTTTTTTTATCATCAAATGTAACTTTCTATTTCTGTAATCAAATTATCACAAGAAATATTTTCTTGCCTTCTATGTTTCTTGATATTTTCTCTACACCTTTATTATTTTATATTTGTATTTGTAATTTTTGAAGTTTTGAGGTTCATAATAAAAAAAAAAAAATGAGCCCATTGAATTCAGTCAATAAATTTTTGATTCTTTTAAATTTATTAACATTAGATAATATTATATTAAAGTTGTTATTGGTGTCAAATTTTGTGTATGATTTTTTTTTTTATATTGAATGAAGTTAATTTTTAACTAAAATTATATCCTTCCAACAAGAATTAATTCTTTGCATATGTTATCCAGAATGTTGGCCGAAGAATGACTTGTGCAGAATTTGTTGAAAATTTAGCAGAGTTGAATGAAGGCGAAAACTTTTCGAAGGAAGTCTTGAAATCTCTATACCATTCAATCAAAACTGCAGCTCTAGAATGGGCAATGTAAGCATTTTATACTCATTAATTTAATTCTGAATTGTAGTCGGTATTGTAGTATGTAAGAACTGAAAATTTCGGAGCCAGTGGCAATTAGATTATTATTTTAGAACTCATATATCATAGTCCATTAAGGTGTTTCTGGCTGACGTGTCTCAAGTTAGTTTCTTTAGAGCATGTTGTCCAAGTGAATTCATGCTCTGAGGAAGCTTGAGAGAACTCAGCGAAAAGTAAGTAGGAAACAGCCTACATGGTCATTCTCTGAACTAAAAGATATTAAATAAATAAGTAAATTGCTGCAAAAGCAATACATTAGAAAATGAAATAATTTTGCCTAAAAAAGCACTTTATTCATGGTTCTTTGAACACTTGAAAGAGGACTCTAAAGAGACCTAAAAAAAACCCCCTGGGCAATTGTATGCAGTGGATCACTTGACTGACAGGTCAATAAGAATGAAATCTACTGCAAGACTTGGTAATAATTGTAGGACACATTGAGCACTGATTTTTTTCAAATGCACATCAGGGCCATTATTTCAAGTTTTCTCCAGGGGGAGGGGTGCAAAGGGTCCAAATACAATGCAGTTTTACCGGAAAACATAAAAAAACCCACGTCCACTTATATGTTAATACATTGATTTCTCAAATCCATGGGGGGCTAATTGACCCCCCTGCCCCCCCTAAATGACGGGCCTGATGCACATACTGATCTAGGGTGCAAACTAGAACTTCGTCTATGTTTAAAGTTATGGGGATATTTGACAATGAAGAACATAAGAGCTCTAAGATGGTTTAGGTAACATTTTTAAGTGCACAATAAAGTGGAGTGGGTCATGCGATATTCAAATTTGATCCCCAGCCCCCTCCAAATGAAAAATGTGGAATGCTTCATTTAGATTGTAGAATTAAACTGGTCAGCTAAATAGGGACCAAACATTAGCGAAGACAAAACTTTAACTGGGTATTTTAATTAATGAGGACCTTAACTTTATTCAGCAGTGCAATATAGCAAACAACAAAGCCAGTAGAACATTGGGTTGTATCAATAGATCTATTGGAAAGGGTTCAAAAGCGGGATGCTAAGTTACTAAATGGACTTTAAGATTCAGAGTATGATTCCTGCTTTAAGCTGTTTAATAATAGTCTTGGGCAAAATTGAGTGAGAGGGAACATGATTCAGTTATTAAAATGTATTAAAATGGAGGATGTGAAGAGTTTGAAATTCTTCACTTATGAAAAAACAAGGGGTTATGAGTAAATATAATAGGGATTATGTTTATAAAAAAAACAAGGAGATTATGAGAAAATATAATAGGGGTCATGTTTAAACGTTTGAAATCCTATGCTCATCTTGAAATTAGGTAGAATGGCTACTTCAACAAGATCGTAGAATATTTCACCTTAGAGAGACTTATTTTCAATGGAGTGAATAGTTTTAAGAGAGCTCTTGATTTTTACTGGGAACTAGTTTATTACCCGGCATTGCCCGGGTGCTTATTTATACAACATAGTTCTAAAAAAATTATTTGAATGAATTCTATCCACATGGGCATATTTATTTCATGCTAAAATGAAATAGGTGATCCTTAAATTGATAATTCATTGTTAATCGTAATCTTTGTTGGAAAATACTCATATTTAAATGCGTTAAATTTTATCAATTTGTATGCTTAAAGGCTTATCTCTATTACTCTATCTATTCAAAATTGAAAGAAAATGGCCATTTTGAGACAAAAAATTTGAATTTTGAGCTTTTTGGATTTTTTAAAAATTTCAAAACCCCGCCTATGTGAATTCTAGTGCATCAAGGAACCTCTGTGCCAAGTTTGATGAAAATCTGACGAAAACTGGATTTGTATGAGGAACGAACATACAAGCATGATGTGGTGATAAGTTCACCACATTTAAAAACTCCGTCAATACTTCCGCTTCACAGCTCGCCAACAAAACCATTGTTTAGTCAAAAGGCTGAGTGTTTGTTGGTGCAGTTTTGTGTTTAAGCCATTGTCTTAACAGCATACTCTTACTTTGGCAACATAGCCCGTGCTACGGGACCGGAATTTAAATTTTGAGCGTGAACGCTATTTTAAAAAGATTTTTAATGAGAATGTTAAAATGTTTGCATCGGTGTTGATAGCAAAAAAAAAAAAAACCTGGGGACAATAAAAGTGGATAAGTATTGTTTTTTATCAATTATATAAGATATTTTATTAATATATAAATTTTATGGCCTTACATTAAACATTCAAAGGTAATAAAAAAAACATTCATATGTCAAGAGTCTGTGGTTATTGCGGTAACTATGCCACTAAATGCGTATATTTGAAATTATCACACTTGGCTATTAAAACTCGTCACACTTGATATCGCAAAATTTAATAAAGACTACCACAACATCCATCCATTTTTATATGTATGGATTGCAAAATCGAATTATACCTGCGCAACTGGGCCCTAGAGTCTGTTGCCAGTCGGCACTTTTGTATTTGTATTGATAAGCAAATCACAGATCAGTTTAGTTGAGTTTGGAACATGTATTTATGAATTATTCATGAATTATTTGTATCTTCATTTATATTTTCATATAAAAAAAATTAAATTCACTTTTGTTTCATAATAATTTCTGAACCATAAGAAGTAAAATGAAAAGAAAAAAAGTTATTTAAAAATAATTACTTTATTTTTGTGAAAAATTATGAGTTGTAGGTTTTGGCTTGCTAAAATTTTTGTTTTAAATGCAGTTTTAGCTCATAGCATAATTATTTATTTATTTTAAAAAATGTTTTAGAGATGATGAGGAAGAAACTGTTAACAATGAGGAACACCCACCAAGCCAAGACCAGAGACCAAGTTTTATAGGGCACAATCCATTTTTGGAAGTAAGTCAACTACTTTATGATTATTATTGAGAATAATTTATTATGTAACTAGCTACTTGGCCCGGCTCTGCACGGGATCTATCTTGAGGAAAAATGTCATGTCAAGTGTGTCTAAAAGTTCCGATTAAATTAGAGTCAATAGTTTGCTAGAACGCAGTACGAAAAATTAATCGATCGCCAAAAAACCCTTAAATCCGTCCGTTAGAGGAAAAACCTAAAGCAAAAGCAAGAATTTTATTTGTTTATGTTCAAGAAGAAAATGGCTACACCTTTTTCTCATTAAGAATTTATTTCACCCTGATGAATTTCTTTCATGCTCGTGCATACAATTTTTATAAATCCAATTAAAAATGGATATTTCTAAATTTTCAAATGCCCATATCTTTCTTCAGGGTGGAGATATCGATTAGTGGTTTTGAAAACCTCCAAAAGGAAACTTTCCCAACAGGTATTTTTTTGCGTTCTTTGGAATGAGACCAAGATCAAGTCATTTATTCGAAATTCGAACGGATCAGTACTTTTTTCCCGCTCAAAAACCACCCTATGATCCTTCCCGGGTGCCCAAGTATCTCTCTGCCAAATTTCGTCTAGATCTGACATAAACTGTGGATTTGTATGAGGTACACACACACACACACATAAACATACGTATTCTTTGTTTTATTTATGTGGATACAATTTTGAGTAGTGAATAAATTTTTCAACTTTAAACTTATTTTATTTATTTCAAATTTTTTAGTATACCCCTGTGAAATGATATCTATTAAATTAGTTTTACTCAACTTACAACTTAAATTAGTTCAACACTTAAGGATATGATACTATTTTATGGCTCATGACCTACTTGACCTTGCCCTTGTAAAGTCTGGCTTTGACAAGATGGCACTTGACTGAAGTTAAAAATACAAGACAACGTGTCTACAAGTACAAATAAAAGGTTAAAATAAAGTTAGAAAACTCTAGCAGATAGCTATTTCGGGGCTATTATGAATGAAGCCCCATCATCAGTGCAAAAAGATGATGGTTCACTGACACCAGTCAAGTGAACTGACTGGTGTCAGTGAACCATCATCTTTTTGCACTGATGATGGGGCTTCATTCATAATAGCCCCGAAATAGCTATCTGCTAGAGTTTTCTAACTCTATTTTAACCTTTTATTTGTACTTGTAGACACGTTGTCTTGTATTTTTAACTTCATCAATTGTACAAAGTTTTCGACTGCTTTTCTTACAAATTAGGCACTTGACTCTTCTTTTTTTTTAGAATGTTCATTTTTCTGAAGGGGTGATAAAGTAGAGGGAGTCTGAAGAATGGATTCACAAATGTGTTATTGGTTCTAGCATAGCTTGAATACTCCACCCATTTTAAGAAATTAGCTAAAGATGTTAAAATATTTTAATTTTGTGATGTCGAGACAGATGTCTTATTGGACAGGTCATATTCTAAGAAAGTGGGTGGGCCTTGGTTTTACCTCTTCGAACAGCTATTGGTCAAAGACAGCAATGCCTCCGATAGTTCATTTTAATTAAAAATTGGCAAGAGTAGGATTACAATAAAGAATGTAAATCTTGTCATTTTTACTTTTCCGTTATCAAAAGCAGTAACTGCTGCAAATTATATTCCAATATTAAATAATCACATAGCAAAAATATATTTGGAGCACTTTTTTGTAAAAAAATTCTATTGATTCTAAGACTTTTAAGTGTTACTCACCGAAATTTCGTACGTTATTCTTTGCAATGATAATATAAACAATAAGCATCAACAGAAATCAACCAGCAAACGATAAATTAAAAATCAAATTCTCTCACTCAAGATATTTACTGCAATTTATATTGTAATAAATTAAAATGCAGTAAAAGAAATGCTGCAGACGATAAATTTAGAATGGTTTGCTACTTATGTTGCCTCTTTTTCGGCCTCATTATTTTGGTCAAAGAATTATTTCATCTTATGCAAAGAACGTCACATCGCCAAAATTTCGCTAAACTCACAAACATGGCACGCGTCAATTTTTTCCTTCTCTACCTATTTTAAAGAATGGACTCTTTTTCTCATTTGATTGACAGATGCCATCTCCTCATGGTTTTATTATATACACCTTTGGATAGAAGTAGCACAGAATTGCTCCCTAACCACCAACATCTATGAAACATTTTTCAAGCTTTTGCATGTTTTTTATTTGCCTGAAAATTTTGCTTACTTTAATAATTTGTCTATTCATTTCTGCATTTACAACCAAATAAAAATTACAGCAAAGGTCCTGCAAAGTTCACATTTTACTTAACAAATATCATGAACTTTGAAGTCTTAACTGCTGGTTTGTTTTAATCTTTTCTCATCTACTTGTATGTTAAAGCGAATATTTGGGTGTTTTAGTAATGCTATCAGGATGTTCTCTTTGAGGTTTACATAATTTTCCTTCAAATATTAGGAATATAAACTGAATCCCGCTAAACACATCCTGTTAAGCAGTTTTCTTATTTATTTATTTTGTGCAATATTGATTGCGCACTAGATGTTAACATATTCTACAAACTCAACTAAAACATATTTTGATATTTTATAAAGTAAATTAACTTTCTAAAACTAATAACAATTTCTAGTAATTGTGCCTTCAAATATCGCACATCTAGAATGAAAGGGGCACTTCTCAAAATAGCTGTTTTGAGAAAAATCGATTTGAAAATTTAGACTTTTTTAGATCTTTGCCCTGGCTCTAATAACAATTACAATTAGTCAAACTTTCATTGCTTGGTTGATTAAAGGTTTTGCTAGGTGACTATGGTGTGCGTTTCCCGGCCAGTTTTAAATAAGTCGGTAATAAATGAAAGGGGCACATCTCAAAATAGCTATTCTTATGGGCATCGGCTTATACACCCTTTAAATTTTTTTTGAAGTTCTTGTCATGACTTTAACCTACATATCGCTTTTTCATTTCAGAACGATATTAACTCAAATTTTAATTCCTAATGATTTGATGCTAGGTTATATAATACTATTCTTCTTGTTCTAAAAAAAGGAACCCTTCATAAATTACTTGTGCTCAAACAATTTATACTTAATAACAGACCATTAAAACGAGTGTCATTAAAAAAAAAAATCAAAATTACGGTTTTCTTAATTGGTTTAAAAAAAGTACTAACCATAATTTGCACCAATGCTGCTTGGCGAACTCTGATTATCAAAGATGTGCCCCTTTCAAACTCAGTTCTCCCTTCACAATCGGCAGAATGATAAGGGCATAAGTTGCTTTTTAGCTGCGACTGTTAACACTTTTTAAAAGATATTTCCAAAAAATTCAATTTTTGAGATGTGCCCCTTTCATTCTGGATGTGCGTTATATCCTTTACAGCTATGTAAAAAAGTAAAAGCAATTTGTTTCTTAAATTTTATGTGTTAAAATATTTTGAAAATTAATAAAAGGTTCATGAGATTTGTTTCTGTAATTACCTATTTTATTTTAGGTACCTAATCCAAATTTTGCTACTGAATACAAGAAAGGATATGTAATGAGAAAATGTTGTATTGATCCTAATGGAAAGAAAAGTAATTTTTTAAAAATATTTCTATAAACTTATATGTGCACAGTCTAGTTTTAGCTTGAAATAAATGGAAAGTTATGTTTTAATGATTGAAGTTTATGATTACTGATGTGCGTAGTTTTCTTTTATGAGCTTCCTGATAATTTGATACAAATTCTGTTTCAAAATGGAGCATAAAAATGTATGCTTAATATTTTTGTTTTATTCATTTTGGTAATGGATTAAATATTGAGTGGTTCATATGAAAATGATTTTTTCATTTTTTTAAAAAGTAAATTGCATCCATCTGCAGTATTCAAGAGGAAAAAAAATGCATCATTTAAGTAGCTCTCCAATTAAAATCTTATTCGTTCATTGAACTTTGCAGCTATTGTTAAAACTGTCTCTTGTAATTTGGTTATCATATTTGTAAACAAATTCTTCTTCATCTTAAGATGTCTTGAAATTTCTGCATTACTAAAAACATGATAGTTTAAAAATATATTGAGAATTTAAAAAAAAAAGTTTAAATCCTTTTTTTCCAAAACTCCAGTGGTCATTTAAAAACTTGTTTGAAACAAATATGCTATGTTTTGTGATTCTAAAAGTATATGAAGTGTCGAAAATGAAGCAAAATGTTCAATGTTGTTTCATATTTGTGTAATTACCTGACATACTTTGTAGCTAAAGAATATAAAGTTTTAAATCTATCTTTATGGTCTTCTGATTAAAAATACTAGATTTTGTTTTTTTGTAAATGTTAATAGCATTGAATTTTTTTTTTTTGAGCATTCATAATGTTAACGTCCTGTCACCTGTCAGAATTTTTGTAAATAAGGAGCGATGAAGGAAAGCAAAGGCAGAGTGATTTTATTTATTATTAATTTAAATGAAATTGCTTTAAAATTTGTGTATAACTTTTTGTATATCAGTTGATGAAATAAAGTGTAAGATTTAAAATGGGGTAACGCTGGCTTACATTTCTAGTGGCAGTTAAGATATAGTGTTTAGAAGTGTGAAACATTTATTGAGAAACAAAATTGTGACATTCAATGTTAATGGAATCAAAATTAATTTTTGTGTTTGAAAATATTTAACACAGAAATTGCATTAAGTGTACATAAGGTAAAATTTTTTAAATTGATATAAAAGTAGGGGGAGAGTTAATTGAATATACATCCGATTTAAAGCTTGAAAATGTTGGATAATTATTGTTATTCTCAACAGTAAGAATTATAGAATTTATAAAACGCATTTACTATTATTTATAACAAACAGAAATAGTTAGAAACAAAAAGTAATGCTATTAATTGCATTTGTTAACCGTGGAGATTGTCAATAAATGAAGTAATAGTGGAACTGTTTGAAGGGTGTTGGCATTATTCTTCCATGAATTCATTGAATGGAGGTTTTAATCACATTACAGTTAACAGTAAAATGTGTCTGTATAGTGATTACTCTGTGAGTTGCATAAGGTGAACAAATTTTATCTGCTTAGAGAACCCTTTTGAGACTGTCCAAGTTCCTGGAAACATCCGAGCACCAACGTTTCTGCAAAGTAGTTTATTTTAAGTTTGATATTGAAATTATGTGATAGTGAATACAAGTAATGATCTCTTTAATAAAGCAATTTGATTTCAGTATTTTCATTAAAGGCGTTATGAGAATAGCAGCATTACATTTAACTGCTTATAGTCTTTTATTTATCGTTCACTTGACTATTGGTTTTGTCTTGTGAACCATTCTTCTTTTTGAAAAGATGAAGAGGTTTGTATTTGATAGCCTCGAAACAGCTGTTTGTCAAATTTTTAAATCTTCTTAAATGCTTTTATTTTTACTTTTATGCATTGGCTCAATTTACTCCGTTTCGCAATACAAAGTTTTTTACTGCTTTTTTACAACTATTAGCATTACAGTTATAATTTTTCCTGCAAGATGTAACAAAGCAAAGTACTTCATTGTATCCAAGTAACAGCTGATATGTCTTAACTGATTCTTTTAATAGCATACTATTAAACAATAAAACGCCAAATTGTTAACTTCCATTAAAGTTAGTTATCCGTTTTTTTAAAACTCTGTAGGTAACTAGTATAATCACAATTTGATTTTTTATGGATTCCTTACCAATCTCAATTCAACCCTAGGGTTCTGAGAAATCCTGGTTTTATGTAACCAGTCACATACTTTGCATTTCTTTTCAAAAATTATCTGAGTTTTCGACTAAGTTTTCAAGAAATGCTCTAGTTTCTATGGAGTGAAAAAAGTCTAGGGTTACTTGAATGATAATATATGTGTTTGTTTGTGAGCATAGAAGGATTTTTAAATAATATTTATTATTACATTTTTATTTCTTTAATTTAGCCCCTATGGGTAAACGTGGATGGAAAATGTTTTATGCAGATTTGCGAGATTTGGTGTTATATCTTCATAAGGTAAGTTTTTATAGTTTTGTGTAGAATATAAAAAAGAAAATATGTTCATTAGACTCTTAGCAGTACTTTAGCTGGCTGGAGAGGGGGGGGGGGATTTGCTAAATTATTTTATTTTGTTTAGTTTTGTAAAAAAAAAGGCCAATTTAATGTAAATTACTTTTAAAGAACCTTAGTTCAAAAATTTATGTCCGCTCATGAAATTAAAGTTGGCTATGTAATCTGACCTTTTTCTGACCTGAAAATATCCATAGAATATGATATTTATGCTATAAATAGGCGATTTCCTACAAATATTTTTTTTCCAACTACAGCCTTAGCTCTTAGTAATTCATTTTTAATTTGCTTATCTTGCATTCCTTTTTCCCCTGCAGTATTGCTGAAATGTAATAAATATATCTTCTTCAAATAGACATCAAACTTCTACCCTTCAGCAGAAAAAACAGCTCGTGAAGTTTTTAAACATTTCTTGCATTGATATGTAAAAAGCTTTTTAATAAATGTACTTGTTGGGAAATCTTTAACTTAATGATTATTTTAATTGTTTTGTACAATTGAATGCTATTTAGTTTTTTAATGTAGTTTTAAAAAACACATTCATCCGTCATACGTGTAGATATTTTTTCATTCTCCACTTTAACTGGAATTTTGCTTATCCGGATTGCGGCCAGTCCCACTTGAGCCAGTTAATCTGGGGTCTGCTGTTTCTAAATCCAACTAACTGTGTTATGAAATGAAAACTTGTGTCTAAAATATATTAAATATTATTAAGAATGTAAACACATTAATTTTTTATATCTTTTTCAGGATGAAAATGGTTTTAGAAAGAATCAATTGTATGATAGTCTTCATAACTCTATCCGAATACATCACGCTTTAGCAACAAGAGCAACAGACTATACTAAAAAACAGCATGTATTTCGGCTCCAAACTGCTGATCAAGCTGTTTATCTTTTTCAAACAAGGTACCTAAAGGATGCTAACAACCAAGAGTACGTTTTTTTATGACGAAAAATGTAGTGTTGGTGGAGGTGAAGGCGTCTGGATTGTATTATATTTCACTTATTAGTTTTGAGAAAAATGGCTGGAATCTTATTATCTAAATAATATCTTTAAATTTCTAGCATGGTTTTCTCAAGGCTGATGGTATGTCCTGTAAATTTTAACCATGTTTAATTTAGATTGATATTTGCATTATGTGTTTAAAATATTGTGTATGTTTATTTATGTACTTGCAAACTTTATTGACTTGCAGTAAAACATAGTTTGCATCGCGTAAAATATCTTGATAAAGTTTCCATACACATTTTTTTTCTTCAAATTTTCAAAAGTGTCAAAAGCTATAGGTAATTCTATTTGAGTTTATTTATATCCCAGTACATATTGTTTTTCCCAATAGTTTTTTTTTTATCGAAAAGTTTACAAACAATATTTTGGAAATGCTTTGTATTAATTATATTAGGTAGCTGAAATTAATTAACAAAATAAAATTAAGAAAATCAGTTTGTAGTATATACAATCAGATAATTAATTATCCATGATCTAGACAGTGATGACTACCCATTTCACATTTTTGATAGTGTAGATCATGCTCTAATATTGAAAGAATTGTTTTAATGTATAAACAAAATTTGAGAAAACATTTACTAGCTGATTTTTTTTTCTGTACAGTAGCCAAGACATTGCGTATGATGTTACTAAAAACTAATCAAGATTATAAAGATGAGAACTAAGCAAACATTAGCTGAACAAGAAAGAGACTGAGTTGTAGTTGTAAAAAGTTGATTTTAATACAGTTGAGCAACAGTTTATATTTAAAAAAATTGCTTGTAGCCACATTTAAAAAATGTATCCTCATTTTTTCCAATTGTTCCAAAACTATTATCAAATCTGTTCAACTCTTCGCAATGTCTTTGAAAATGTATTGCAGAAACTGAATTTTTTTCATTCGTTATTAGACCTTCTTAAAGTTGTAGGGGGGGGGGAGCTGAAACTTCTTGAGTTTTTGGGGCAATCAATCAATTTTTCAAAATTGTTGCTTTAGAAATGCAATTTTAGACGATGTTTGGTCATCGTAAGAGCAAGTGAGATTCAGAGGCCGTTCCCTGGAAGTTTTTGGAAATTGAAACCTTTAAACGTTGACTATCTTTGATTTCCCTAGGGGAAAAAATGGTGTTCAAGGCACAGCCAAGCTTGCTTAATGTAATAGCCATTTCGATATAAAAAAAACATTCTAATTAGTGAGATATTGCATTATCCGGGATCAAAGTGACAAATTACAGTTGTTCGGTTCGTTGAAAATTTAATATATTTAGCAGGATATTCTTTTAACCAATATTCTATTAAGCAAGCTCGACTATATTATTCTTGGCAATCTTTCCAAACTGTAGTTTTAAAGGGACATTTTTAGACAGTCTTTGATCATGTTAAGGGAAATGAGAGATAGGGGATCCTTTCTCAGAAATTCTTTGGAGTTAAGTCTTAAATACGTGACTGAAAAGCCTTTGATTATAATAGAGGAAGGGTTGGCATTTCCAATACCCTTCCCCGGAAATATTTCAAAGCTATTGTTCTAAAAGCCAAACCTTAGAGGATCTTTGGTGATGTTAGTAAGGAAAGGTTTTGGGGCCTTCTATCAGAAATTTTTCATAAATTCCAAAAACCCCAAATTTTAGGCTAGCTTCTGTAATGTTTTCGTAATCTTATTTTACTATCAATGAAAAGAAAAATTAATGAATGTGTTAGTCATTTTATCTTTTCTTAGAGGTCCTTGCATCGGCAGTAATGCCCTCTTTAACTCTCTCCCCCCCACCCCCCTCCAATCTAGCCTATCAAGCATGACTGCAGAGAAGAAACTTTTTGTTATTGAAAAAAGGTAAATGCTACAGTGCTTTAAGAGTAAAGAACCTGCCTATTGATTAGACAATGAAATAGCTTGTGATGTATTCAGTAAATGAATTCTAAAATAAGATGATAGTAGTGGGGCTTGTAATCGTGGTACCACTATTACCTGTAAAAGTAGATCAGGCCATGATGTAAATTTCCGGCTACAGCAAATATTTATTTTTTTTTTCATATCTGCCAGCATTACAGTACTTATCTTACCATGTGACTGTGGAATATCTTTGATGAAAACTTGTTATTGTAGTGAAATGTGCATTCAGCTTTAAGAAAGTATAGGAGGTGTGGAGCAAAACAATGGAGTGAAAATGCCTTAGCAAAGAACACAAATTTCCTTTAAATCCTCTTTTTTTTTTTTTGCAATGTCTTAGCATTGATTACCCAAGAAAACAGTTAATGACCCTCTTACAGCATGCTCTGGTTTCCCTTTAAACCTCGCGCTGAACAAAATTATGGTATGGATATGCCTGAATTCAATGCAACATTACTTGTACCATCAATATCATTGAATGAATGTATTTATCTGAGGACATTCAAGTGGTTACAACACTGAATATGTATCATAAGCAGTATCTTACCCTAGCGAATCAGTTGCAAGAAAAATATCAGATGAAGAGGTTGATAAAGCTAAAAATCATGTTTTGAATCACCCATATTCTGAAGAAATGAGAAGTGCTGTATGTGTCTTGAAACTGGAAGTGCAACATTGAGGCAGTAAAGGATTCTGGTAAACAGTTCGTGTATGGAGTTTGGATCAGTAATTTACCGAGACAAAAAACAAGGCGCATTGAACTTTCTTTTACTTGGCTTATTTCAGAGATTTTTTTAAAACATTGTTTGAATGAATCATTGTCTTTTAAATTTGTAGTTGCGAAAATAAATGCTTGTTAGTGAATAAAATTAAAATTTTGTGTTATCTGATACTAGCCATGTATTGTTACCAACTGGCTCTTGTGACCAAATAGCATCTGTGCTAAAGTAATAACATTAAGTGGCACCTATTGTTCTTAAATAAAATCATAATTACACTCTCTTTAGTAGGCCACACCTCAAGCCATCTGTTAATCGCAAGTTTTTGTATTTTTAAATTTTTTTTGTGCAGTTAAGTTTTAAACATACTTAGTTTCTGCATATTTTTGCCATGCTTTATGTAAAAACTTTAATCGAATTTCAAAGAAGGATGGGTAAGGGTGTGTGAAACTTATGCTTTTTACATTTTTATGCTTTTAGGTAACTTTTTCATGTACAATTATAAATCATTTGTATAGCCTTGAAATTAGTAACCATAGTTTTTTTGAAATAGTCAAAGATATCAGGATTCATTCTTCAATATTTTGCAATAATGTCTGATGAGGAATTTTTTTTTTTTGTAATTGTTGTGTTGTTTCAACAATTCAATGACTTAATTGGACCTTTTGTATGAAGTATTTATTTAAAAACAAGCTGTTTTCTCAAAACTTCAAAAACAATTTTGTTACATAAGAATTATTATATTGTCTCAAATGAAAATTTGAATGTGAGAAATTAAAAACTGAATGTAAAACTGTTTCTAAATTCTAATTATAATGATTAATGGAAATTTAACTGTGGCAATCGACTTATGATGGCATTTTAGTTCTGCTTCAAGTTTTCATGATGCATTAATTTAATTATTTGAAATGTTTTGTTATAATTTATTATTCAATACTTATTATTAATATTGTTATTATTATTTGTATCACTGAGATACCATTTATATTTTTCCCCTATCCTAAAAAAAAATCTATTTTTTCTCTATTTTAAATAATTTTGTAAAATTAAATAAATGGTAATAAATATATTATGACAACTAAACTTTAAGGAACCCTTATGTCTAAATATTATTCTTGGTATTTAATTTCCTTACTTTATTCAGAGAGGGAGGATTGGTCTGCTCATTACATTATACAGCTATTATATTATTTTTTATTAATTGATTGTACAAAAAAAAGAAAATTATTATTTCATGTATTTATTTTTTGAGCTACACTCTGTAATAATTTTTATCAAACTTGCTTTAGTGATTCCAAGGAGCTCCAAAGTTGGATTGACACTATAAATTATGTTGCTGCATGCCTTTCAGCCCCTTCACTTTCAGGCGCTGTTGGATCTGCACAAAAGAAATTTCAGAGACCTTTATTACCAGTAGCACCAACAAAGTTAAATTTTGTATGTTAAAACCTTTTTTCCTTTATCTAAAATGCTAGTTTTTAAATTTAGTTTGAAATTTGGATACATTGCATAGATACATATATTAAAACCAATGCACATTTTCTGTTCAAAATCTTCTTTTAGAACCTGTGCAGTGCTCATATTCTTTTAGAGTTTCATTCATAGCTTAAAATATTTGCTATGGTACAAAATAAAAAATTAATAATTAAGATAATATTGTTGAATATTGGAACAAATTCAGAAAACTTTTATATTGTGTTCCTCATAAAATAAATTTCATACATAAAAATTACTGAATGGATAAATCAATTTATCTATTTCATAAACAAAGGGTATTGACATTTCTCTTAATATATATATTATTATTTGCTTAAAGATGTAGTTAAATTAAATGTGAAACACTTTTGAATCATTACAATAGTTTTTAAAATATTATTTGTTATTTTTCTGTGCATTGTAGTTTTACTTGCTGAATTTATTTCAACCTAAAAATTTATTTTCTTCCTTGAACAATCATTATTTTTGAAAGTTAAAGTAATGCAAACATATTAAAGTAAAAAAAAAACATCTGTTTAAATTTTAATTATTTAAAATATATCGCATACCCAGAATGAAAGAGTCATTTTCTAAGTTGTATTAGCATCAAATTAACATTTACTAAGCAAAAAGAGATGTGACCCTTTCATTCTCTGTGTGCGGTATATATAAACTAACTTGGACTAGCCTAGCTGGATCCAGAGTGTGTTGCTGGGTATCACATTTGTATTTATGTGTATTTTTGATCCAGTTGAAGTATAAAGTGAGAATAATTAATGGAATTTCTTAATTCCATCTTTTCCTTTATGCTATCAAAATATTTCTGAAACATGAATTTTGCTTTTATAGTATTTTAAGAACCTTGCTTATGTTTGTAGCCCCATTTATGTCTGAAACAAACTAGGTTATAGTAATAAAATAATATTAAAATTATTTTAATCATTTCGTTGAATTTCTTAAGTGTTATTTTAAGTTGTTGTTTTTTTATACTGTGAACATATCGGGAAATTTAAAAGAATTAAAAGTGACAGTAATTATTTAAGTTACAAGAAGGAGAAGCATGCATTAAAGAGCAAAACATATTTTAAAGATAAATTGGAAGATTAAATGATAATAATTAAGAAAAATGTTCTAGACTAAAAATAGTGTTTGTTTCTTTTTTTATGTACTGAAATCATGAAGTCCACAAAGAACGAGCTATTTGTTTTCTTATATGTTATATTTAGGTTTCTTTTTACTTGCGTGTTGATTTTTGACGTAATTTATGCAATATCTGTATTATTTTTTTTCTTTCTTCATCATAAACTCACTTAAAGCATCTCTTAATCATTTACATTTATTAGTGACACATTCCTTTAAAAATATTTGCCAGTACTGCGTCAGTTTTTAAGGTGTGAACCGCATATGTGATTTCTGTATTCAAGCTTTTTAAAAACCAAGATTGGATTTTCAAGTACCTTGTGAATCTGATCCTGAAAAATATAACATTTGTGTCAAATCTAAACTTTAGATACTGAGTGTGAAGTGTTTACTTATGGTACAAATTTGCAAAGAAGATTGTTGTATATTCTTCAAAAAATTTTTAATTCTTTTCCATGTAGGAAAATAAAGGGATGTTCTAAAAATGTTAACGTTACTTTTTATACATATCCTAATGCTGTTATTATTAAATGAGTTAGCTGATTTTTCACACTATTTTGTCTAAAGCTTTCAACCTTTTTTGATGTAGTATTTAGAATTTTGCATGCGCTTTTGGAAGTTTTTCCTTTAACTGTATATGCTAATGCATAGTTTTGTTTCATTAGCGAGAACAATTACTAGAATTAGAAAGCAAAGTCATGAAATTAGAAAAAGAAATAGAAGAACATGTATCTCATCCTCCTGAACGTAGTGCCAAATCAAGAGTTGTGCATGAATTTGTTGAAAAAGAAAATTTTCTACAATATGAGGTAATTTAATGAGATTATAAAGTTTTAATTTTAATTTTTTGTTCCATAGCTAAAAGTGACAGTCTTGAATTCGAAAATTTATACACAAATGTTTGATTTTTTTTAATTTTGAACACATAATGTCCCACATTACTGTTTTGTGCAAATTCTTTGCTCCGAAAAACATATAAAATGGCAAATTTTCCCTGTAAAGCCCCGCACCCCTTTTATTTGGGGAGGGTACATTCTCCTAGGCCTATGGAGATACCAGATCTTCTGAATACTTTTTGCATATCGGTGCCCCTGCAGAATTATGCACTTTGATGATAAAACATACACATTTGTATAAAGTTTACGAGTAGCAAAAATCTTTGATTAAAGTGAATCATCTCTAAAATATCTGATGCTTAATATATTGTATATTCCATATGCCTACCTTGCCCATCTTCCTTAGGTTTTTATGTCGAGTTTCAACCAGAGATAAAAAAAAAAAAACACTCACACACAGAGTGAAATAAGGTAAATTCGTTGCTCCCACCCCTCCAGATGTTGCAGCCCGGGCAAGCTTGCCCCCTCTCTGCTTACTCCCCCTAGATTGGCACTGAATAAGAACAAAAGAATGCTGATACTTATTTGCCGAAAATTAAACAGTTAATCTGCCCGAGGAGGGAATATATTTACTACCTTGATTACATATAAACATTTCATGAAATTCTTTGCAGACTATGTTTTATGCATAAAATTCTCAGGCAGTTTAATTGCACCTTAACTAAAAATGCAATGCACATTTAGTTTTATTAAATTGATTTTTTTCTCTCATTAAGTTCAACTTGTAGTTAAGAAGTCCTTTCTTGCTTCATAATAATGCAAAATTGGATGACAATTCATTAAAAAAACTTTTTTCTTGTTAAGTATGTTGCATCCCTAGAGGTCATGGTAAGTTTTCCTGTTGTTAACAATCTATTATAATTACATTAGTTTTTATTTCTTAAGTTTTTCTTATCTTAAAGAAATGAATTTTCATAATGACAACAACTCTAATTATTTAGTCTGTTCTGACAAAACTACTGCAAGCATCATGCTTTTTTTTTTTTTTTTTTGTAATATTATGAATAAAAAATAAAATAAAAAAAAAATAAAAACAACTCTTCTACTCTTAAAATATTTTGAATTATAGAAGGATTTTAGCAGAAACAATGCTGTTTGATATTGAACTATCATGTAATTCAAACTTTAATTATTTCGAAAAAAATAAATGAAAAGAAATAGCTCTGTATTTGTAAAAGAATTCTTTTTTATACTATACTTTTATGCTTGTTTTCAATTTAATTTATTTTTTTACTTTTTAAGAAATAGCTTGAATCTTAACAGTAGCAGCTTTTCAGTCAATAGTGTTGCAAACTAAATAGGTTTATATGTAAAGAATTTGAATAATTTAAATAACGTTTGCAAATTTTTTTTTTTTTTTTTTTTTGAAAATATCATTCATAAAACGTAATGTTCTTGAATAAGGAATGTTTTGTAATTCATCTGGAGCTGTTCTTGTTCTTTATACCAATACATTAAATGAATCATGTAAATTAATATATACATGCATGCATGTATGTGAGTTAACTTCATATGTCACACTTATATATTCGTTCATTCCTTTTTTAGCTGAAGCGGTATCGTACTTACATATTTCTGCTGAGGTCCAAAATTGCACAGTTCCCAGAACTTGAACCGCCCCTTGTGGAGACATCCATCGGTGAAGTTGACGAGAATTTAGAAAAAAGTGATCAGAATCTTGTGCCAACTTTACCTTCTGTGGACAATGTTGGTAGCACTAAGAGGAGCTTGTCCGACAGATTCAGCTATCGAGCGGCAATTTACAAAACTGGTGCTTCTGAGGAAGGGGTGTAGCATGACTAGCACACTCATGTATATGATTTTAGTGGTGCTTATGCCAAACTCTCAGGCCAAATAAAAAGGGGGATGAAATGCTGTATTACCAGCATTAAACTTACATTTGTAATTAATAATACTGTGAACTACATTTTGGCTCATCTTTGATACTACCTAATTTAATCGAGACTACCTTTAGATTTGCATTCTGACTTGAGAGGTTCAAGAGTGTTACGAAAATCAATTTTTATATGAAAAAGTGTGGAATGTAAAGTTCTATTTATTTGTTGAGATATATATTTATAATGGTAAGTTGATTCTCTGCAACATTTGAAAATTTCATCTTGGCTATAATAGTAGCTGTACTGAAGCAGTGAAAATAACTAAAACTATGGAATATTGTTGCATTCAGAAAACAATTACATTTTAATCAAAAGGACAAATTTTAGCTTTTAATAGGTTTTTTTTAAGTTTGCTATTTTATAAGCCTAAAATGAATTTTTTAATGAACAATTTTTTAATGATGCAATTCCATAATTTTTCTTTGATTTTTATGCTATTAATTTCCTTTGATATTAATATTTTGTTTACTGTATATTTGTACACTGTAATTTATTTGCATTAATTATTGTTGTTTTGCATTCAATCTGTCATGTACAATGCTGTTTATTTCGTGAATATTTTTAGAATATTGTGTTTCTTTTGCTCTTTTTCAGCATTTCTGTTTCTTTAATGTAAATTTTAGCAATTTATGTATTTCAAGGCAGCAAATAAGGCATTTGTAGAGTACTATTTTTCTAAAGATTTGTGTAATGAAACAAGCTAAAACTCATCTTCTTCTTAAGAAGATTATTACCCATTCAACGAAAAATTTGTGATTTCCAATCCTTGCATTTGAAATGGAAAAACTTACAAAAGTTGTGCTTTTTTCACCCAAAAGGAAAAAAAATAAATCAAGAGGAAATCTATATGCATCTTTTTTATTAATTTAAAGTTGCTTTTTCAAGCATTCACAGTAAAAATGATTAAGTTTTCCACTTGTGACATTCTTACTTGTAAAACAACCCTGTCACATATAAAATATATCTTCTCAGTTTAGTTGAATATTTTTGTCTTTTGAAGGTGATATCTTACTGCAATGAAGTTTATTTTAAAATTTCATTTAACTTAAGTATATGGATAGCTTTCTGATGTTAGGTAAATTATCATTGTTTTTTTAAAAAACAAATGTTTAATGTTTCAGATTATTAAATATGATTATTCATACGAATTTGTGTGTACGTGAATAGGTGTACACATTACATGTCAGTTGTGTTTTTTACTTTAGTTATTTTTACATGGTATACTTTTTAGTGCAATATAAAAAACATTTTTGTTTTCTTTTTTTTTAAACTGTATAAAAACGTTTTGTCTATCTATTAGCCTAAACAGATCAGCAACTGAACAGTGGACAAAGTTCTGAATTGCTTGCAATGAGCATGACTTACTCTTGTTGCATTTGTTTTTAACTAACTTTTACATTCTATAAACATTTCTCTTTTTTTAACCCTATTGATTTTTTTAAGAACATTAATTTTTTGAAAGTTGTTGATAACTATCAAAATTATCAGTTAGTAAAATGTTAAACTTTCTGTTTGTGTATATTCCATATTTGCTGATTCGTGGTTACATTTTCTTTTCAGTTTTTTTTAACTTACTTTTTTGATTTTTTAATTTCATGTTTCTTTTTTCTCAGTATACTATTTTCTTTATTGCATATATGAATATATTTTCAGTAATAATTTGGCAACAGTATGTGTTTTTTAAATACTGATCATATACCTAGTCATAAATATTTATTTTTCCTTTTTCTACATTTACCTCTAACAAAATTGGTGAAAGTATTCATTCTGCTTCTTGCTTCCATTTCTCCCAGTTAATATAAATTTTGTGCAATTTATTTTTTCATCACATAAAAGCGGATTATCTTTTGTGTGCTTTAAATACTTTGTACTATTTTGCAAATTTTCAATTAGAAGTATTATATGTGCGTCATTAAAGTAAATCTAGTGAGTCTCTTTTTTATGTACACATTTTGATTACATTGTGGTTTGTATTCTGATCAATTAATGCAAATATCTGTGTTTCATATTGATTGTACATTTATTGCATAACAAAATCGATGTAATTTGATCAAAATCCATCATATTAGATTAAATCCATGGTATTATCAACAATGCTTAATAAAATCACGGATTTAGTTTAACATTGCTAATACAGAAGACTTGCAATAACAATAATATTGCATACCTGCTGCATTTTTTAACTGTACTCTAGTATCAAAAAATGGTACAAAACTTCTCATTGTGATTTTAAAAAGCTTTATAATGTTTTTTTTTTTTTTACTTCTAAGACAGTCAGCCCATGTGATATAAGGGAAAGACTTCATTATAATATTTTTCTTTTAGCATAAACTTTTTTGCTTTTTTTAATGAAATGAAGTGTTTCACTGGATTTATTTTCGCTAAAAAACTTTTTGGTTGCTTTTCTGCTTCTTGACATTTTTGAAATTAAAAACATCTGCAACATTTATAAACTAAATTTTAAAGCAATAAAGGCCTATGTATGTAAATAAGTGTTTTCAATATAAATATCCTTGTGATCTTTTTTATACCATTTGTTAGGAAAACTCCAAAAATGTATCCCCTCCTGTATCGCAATAAATGTGGCTTATGTTTAAAAGGTATCATGAAAAATAGGTGTAGACTTTTTTTTTTGCTATGAAAAAATAATAATGCTGCTACTTTTAAAATCTATTCAGAACTACTGGTAACCTCCCAAAGACATAGTACTTGAAGAACATAAGTTTCAAAAAACACAAATATCTTCTCTGAATTAGTTTCAAACTACATAATTTTTTAGTAATTATTTTGAAAAGGAATAAAATACATTTTTTATTTGAAATAAAATTTTACACTATATATAAACTAATGTAGTTCTGTCATAGATTTCGTTTTTACAGTTAAACAATATAAAACATATTTTCATGCTTGAAATGGAACCCCTTTTTTTATATTCTCGGAACAGCATGGTTTCAAAATTCACGGAATTGATAAATCACCCCCTTTGGGAATTACTTGTATTTCAAAAGATTATTTTCATTCCAATTATATGAGATATATAATGTAAATGAGACTGTGGTATATATATTTCCAAATACCATGATTTTCAATCTTATTCATTAATTTTTTTAAAAAGTAAAATCGGCTATCTATAAAGAAATTGCTGGAGACTTTGCTCCATCGAAAACGTTTTCTTGTGCGAGTGATAGACTTTTTTAAATTGATACATTAAACTGATAACAAACATTTTCATTTTACTTTTCAACTTGTTCATTATTATTTGTTATTTTCTTTACTGGTTTTAAACCTTTGCAAAAGGTATTTTGCAGTACTTTTTTTATGATGAAATTTTTTATAGCTTTCATAATTATAATCATCTTATCTAAATATATTTTAGTTGTTTTACTTAAAGTTTTCTAAGTTTTATACGCTTGCCCTTTTTTATATCTAAAATTCAACCTTTTGTTTGAAGCTATATTTATGCATTAATCAATAGTTTAGAAAACATCGCCATTTGTTGTTACACCAAATCAAATAAACTCACCAACCAATTATGTTGCTATTTAAAATAAGAGTAAAGGCAAAATTATAAAATACTAAAGTTTTCTCTCCTTATGTTGATATTAATTAAATTTATCATTTTCTGTGCAAAAATTCTTTTCCTTTCTTTCTTTCCTTATTTTTTTTATTTACTGTATCCTGTGTGATGTTATTTCATGCGAAAAAAAAAAAAAAAAAACTTTTGTACATAAAATATCTTTGAATGTCTTTATCTGTTTGTACATTTGTTATGCCAGTGCAATATTATGCGCTTTCTGATGAAAATCAATACTTTTAAAAATCAAAATATAATTTAAGCTGCTTTTTATTAGTGATCATTTTTTTAGTATTTTTTTATTGCATTTATAACTCATTTGTTACTTCTGTTAATTAGTTTTTTTTTATATGAATATAATACTGCTTTTTTGTAAGAACTTAGGTTTTGTTTCTTTAGGACCAATTGTTTTTCTCTGTAGTTGCATTCCATTTTTCAACACGACATTTTCATTTTTTGAATTTTAATACTTTGCATCTTTTGTTTATAACATATTCTGAACCACCTTCAAATCATCATTATTGTTTTTGACCCAGTTCTTTTCTGTGTTGGGTTAGAATCATAGTATGCTCAACTGATTACATTCGTATTGTTTAGATTATGAAAAATTGTGTTTCTGAGATGATTGTGCAGTTCTTATCTTAGAATTTCATTTTTAATAACCTTCGTGTGACTGTAATTAATGCTTAGTAACAGCTATAATATACTAGCCATTTTTATCCAGCCTGCACTATTATGTTTTTTTTTCCTCCTCTTAAGTGTGATGTTATATTTTTATTAATAAATTTGTGGAACCCATTTGAATCCATCCATTCATGTATTTTCCTTTATTTATATTTAGTGCTACGGTAATAGAATAAATTTTCAAAATTATTTGCCGAATGAGTTGGTAATACTCAAGTAGACTTTTGTTTTTCTACTCATGTATAATGAGTAAAATTTATAATAGTTCAAAAAACTGAAATAAGACTTGCATAGATGTACCCTAACTTATAATAGACTTTGTTTTTGGCTTTTGGATTTAAAAAATATAGATTGTAAGATAAAAATTGTCAATATCTGTGTAAAGCTTATGCTAAAAATTATGCAAACTATTAATTTATTGCCTTTTGACTTAGTTCCCTTGCTTCAACTTGATATCACCCATTGGTATTGTAATTGTGTGTTCTGTTTTCTTTGATAGTGAGGCTTAATTACAGATATTCATTGAAAAAGCAATCAATTTTTTAAATGCTGAAACACATTGAACACAAATTTAATACTTAATTAAAAATTATCAGATACTTGGTTAATTATTATTTATACACTGTAAAAGTTTATAAAATTTCTGTGTTAGTTAAATATTTAAATAATAATTGACCAACTGGACAATAATGAGTATAAGAGTGGCAATGGTTTGGAAATATTATGAAGCATCACTTCCTGCTTACATAAATAAAGAAAAAATGTATCCGCTGAATAAAAAGTGGAGTTTTTTTTTTTTTTTTAAGTAAGTTGTTCATTCTAACTGTAACTACTATCAGCGTATTTATGCTTATTTTTACCTTTGAAGAATCGTGCCATGTAAATATTGTATTTACTTAGATTTATGTCCCTTGAACTTAGGGCTATACTCAAAATTATTATTTTCACTCAGAGCAGCTATATTTATTTGTTAAGTTATAGAATAAAAATAGCTCTCTATACAAATTATAGATGCATTATTAGGAAAACATTTTATATATTTTTCTTCTAGACGCTGATTATAATTACTTCATTTGTAATTTACAATTTTAAGGCCAATGATTTTTTTTTTCCTCAAAAAAATATGAAGACAGAATTGCCTACTCATAGTTTTAAAGTATTTTTTAGAACTTTAACTTCTTAGTCATGTAGGGCTATAGGTTAAAAAAAAAACTAATTTGAATTTTTTCCTATTTGTAACATTTTTATGTTGATCTGTAAATTATATAAATATATATATATATATATATTTAAATTATGTATCCTGAAAACTTTTTGCCAAACAAGATGTCAGTACAGCATGGAAATGCATGCTGTTATATTTTTGGTGTGTGAAATTTTGTGAAGTTTCTAACGAAGTAATATTTATAGCCAGTGGAAATTCTTACAGATCTAAAAAATGTTTGTAAATAAACTTATGTAGAGAGCCTGTAATTTTCAAAGAAATGTAGCTAATAAAGGCTACTATGATCTTTTCATTGTCGCTTTGTTTTCTTTAGCTTTGTGTTTGATGCACTCTCTGAACTTGTCTGTGATGTCTGGTACATATTAAATCTGGCATAGTCTACAGAGTTCCCATTTTAAATCGACCCTTTTTAAGTATACTGGATCAATAATTGTTCAGCTTCTTGTCTCAATTAAAAAAAGTAATTAATTTAAAAAAAAAGAAGCATTTCTGTCGTCATGACCTTATCCAACCAGCAGTTAAACCATGTGCACTGGTAAGAACTCTGGAGTCAGTTTCAGATATGGGGAACCAGTGTACTGGGAAATTTAGATTATGGACAAAAAGCCCCCCCCCCCCCGGCCTTCATATGCTTGTTCATTAAAAATGTAAAACATAAAAAAGCATTTTCAAAGCCTGTGGTGATATGAAATGAATGAACCAACAAAATAATAAAAAGTTTGCCAGTTTCATATTAACGTTATTTTGTATGAGCTAATAAGGTGCCCTGGTAGCTCGCATATACTTGGAGTATAATGCTGTTCAAATTTGATATCAAACTAATGCCAGTGAATAGTCGACTAGAACTATTATCATATCTTTTGGTTGAAATGTATTTTTGTGTTTGCTACTTAAGTTCAAGTCTGAAAACTTTCCTTTTCTAAAGATACGAAACGGAAAAGAAAAATTGCAGGGAAGTTTTTTTTAAACAGAAAACATTTATTTTATAAACAGTCTACACGTATGAAACAAAACAAACAAACATCACGTCATTTTTTTAACAGACAACTATGTAACGAAATGAACAATAATCATCACTGAAACTAAAAGACTAGTTGTCCATTCTGTTCAGTATTTTGTTTGTTCCCATAATACGTACAAATGACTAAATATTCACTTTTAAAATATTGCACAAAAAATATTTTCTGACTTACAGTTAGATATAGTCTTTAAAGTTTACATTATTTTGTGAAGCGCACTTTAAAAAGATTTCAGGAATGCGCCATAAATTTTTACAAATTATTTCTGAGATTTTTCTCTATGTCAGATGCTTCAAGTAAAATGCAATAGAGACAATATTTACAATGCATAACATTCATAGAGACAATGTTGATTATAATAACCACTGTTTTTAATGCTCTTTTTTGATAAGCGTTTTATAATTGAAGGAATCAATTTTTAGTTTACAGTTTATGAAATGTTATCAATTGGAAGGTAACAACTGAAACTGTATCTTGGCAATGAGAGTACTACTTGCAACGTGAATAAAGATCCCAATACAATTCAAGTTAGTCAAGTTGTTGAAAAATAAAATACTTTTTGGCATAAATTAGTAGTGGGAAACTACCTATATGTCATGTTCAAGTGGTATGTATGAATCTTGAAATGCAAATGCTTTTTTGAACTTGTGTTCATCAAAAAAAAAAAAAACTGAAAGAAAACTATCTTTTTAATATGTTCTATAAGGTGCGTGCAGTAGTTACATTAAAGGTTCAAATAAAAGGAAATAAAACGTTAAAAGCATAAGCACAAGAATACTGCATACATGTGTTTCTGTGTTACAAGGAACGCCATTTTCAATGCACAAATTATGAGCTTATGGACGCGAAGAGGTCTGTATTTCCATAAGCTCGCATTTTGTGCATGCAAAAAGGCGTTGCACTTGGTGATGAAAATGACTTGCAAGCGCTATGAGTTTTACTAAACGCATTTAGTGTTCCCGTTGATCGTTTTGCAATCAATTTAGTTCATATTGTTCAACGTAATACATGCAATTTTTCTTTCGTTTTTGACATAAATGTAGTTATTTTGGCAAATGACTTTTGCATTCTTTCAGAGCAGAAAATACTTTAGAAACACATTAAAAATGTGATAGATTAAAACGTATGGTTTATTTCAAAGCATGTTTTATCTTTTCTCCTTTTTAGACAACAGCGCTGTGGATAGAATTGATTTTAGAGAGTTGATAGAGCGATTTTAAATCATGTTTGGAGTAATTTAATGCTTTGTGGTTATTACAATGAACAGCGTTTCAAATATCGTATTTATCTATTCTTGACTGTTTTACCTTTGAAATAAAATACTTTTATTCATCATGCATGAAACGTGCTATGGACATTCTAGGGTATATGGAAAGAATCATCAATCATGTAACCTCAAGAAATGTAGGACCCTGTTGCAAATCACCATAGTAAAGTATGTTTACATTCGTTTTGACACAAGAATTGCTATTACAATGCAGCAGGACAGTGTTGTACTTACAATAGTTTTAGATCTAAGGGACATGTGTCTTCTAAGCTAAAAATTTATTTTAAAAATTATCGAATGCAAATAATTTATGAACTATATTTCCTTCTCATTATTCATGAATCAAAATCTAATTTTTTGATAAAAAAGGGGGGGGGGGGCGTCAGGGAAAAGAAAAAAAAGTCATTAAAATTGCTATTTTTGGAAACAACGTATATTTACATACTGTACTGCAAATTTTAAGATACTCAAAAGGGTTAATGTACCATTGTACTAACGATACGTTAATGTTTAAGCACTAATTTCTAAACAAACGTGAATCAGCAAAAAATAGGTGCGTCATAACCTTAGTACAACAATTCAAATTGTAAACATACGAACGTGTGACATTTATTTGTGGAATCTTATGATTCCGTAAAAAATCTTTTCACCATACGTTGCATTAATCGAAGTATGTCCATTGCAAATTTCATTAGATAACTTCCAACAATTCCCTTTTATCAACAAAGTAGGATGCCTATCCAAATAAAGAGGACGTTTTACTAGAGTATAATATAATATTTCTGTTTGATAAAATCGAGCTGAAAGTTAAGTTCCTTGGAAATTCGACAAATTTTAAATCGCCAACAAAGTATGCAACGTTAGACATTAACAATAAAAGAATGATGACCTAAAGAGGGGCATCTATTGCAAGATACTTCACGAAACATCTTGTCACGACCTCACTTGATCAATTTCACTTTTATCGACCGTGACACTTATCCAGAATCTACACGTTTAAGCAGCGGCAAAATGGAGCTTTGTCGAGATTCGGATTACGCTTGACAAAATAGTTTTTGCAAAGATACCAAGTGCGTTTTTCCGTGAAAAGGTTTCTCAAAAATATTAAATGTAGTGCATTTTTTAATACTGTAATTATAAATGTACGTGCAGTTTTTGAATAATGTGAGTAAATAATTTCCCAGTGCTCAAATCATAAATTTGCAAAGTGGAATGATTTCCATATTTATATTCAAACATTTATAAATGATATTCATTCTAAATTTGCTTAAGGTTTGACGTTTGCAATCTAAAAAAATAAGAAAAAGAGGAAGGCCAGAGCTTTATTGTTTCGTTTTCAAAAACCTGCTAAATTTGCACGCTAGCTCATGGGAGTTTAGCTTCTGCACTTATCAATTTTATGAAAAATGTAACATTTTAAACGGATTCCAGAGTATTTACTGGCGAAAATAAGCTATGAGGACTTATGGCTCCGACTATTCTTTTGTTAGAAATTAAGACCTGGACAAAACTATTTCAATTTCAAACATAGAGTGCTTTTTTTTAGCACTTAAGAGTGGAATCTTTCAGTGTTTGCATCTATAAATCTCCCTCTTCGGCTGCGTCTTTAAGCAGTGGCGTAGCAAGAATTTTTTATAGGGGGCAGGATCATCCGAAATTTTTCGAGATTGAAGGTAAAAAACGCGTTGTTGGGTCCTTGCATGTGTATTTATACATATAAATTTAGTGCTTCATGGGAAGAGGTTATGACTTCAGGTTTATAAAAGATGAGTTTCCATAAACATTATTCAAATCATTCTAAAAAGCAGCACTATTAGCGGCGGAAATCGGAATTTAAGATAATTTATTGTTAACGTCGATTTGGATCAAGTGAGTTCGTGTTTTTGCTGTTTTTCAAAAATATAAAAACGACAATCTCCTAAAATTTGAGCAGTTGTAATTATAATGATAATTCTTATGTCAGGTTGAATGTAACAGGACATGAAATGTTATGCAGCTTTTCTGTCGATTTATAAGTGTTTGATATTCATATTAACATATATTTCTTATTGTATGTACACATAGAGTTACATAAACAACCATTATATTTACAATGCACAACATGATTGTTTTTGCATGAATTCCAACTATTTTTACTAAAAAGACAGTGCTGTTATAAAATGATCGTTATATTTTGTTCAAAATTCCTTGTTTGTAGTACATTAAAAGGCCAATACTGACCTCGTTTTTCATGCAACACAATGAAAAAAAATTGAATCATATTTTAGAACTAATCATTGGCGGCTCATACAGAGGGGCATGCTGGGGAGGGGGCAACTGCCCCCCGACTTTAAAAAATAAATGGACTTTCTCCTTCCACTTTTCTAAGTCCAAAATTAACAATCGATCCAATGTGGTAGAATTGAGTTAATAAGTGTGTGCTTTATTTTTCTCATGATCTCATGTTATTATTTCGTAAAAATACAAATGGAAATTTAAATTAAAAGGATGGCGTTCTACTGTGATCATCCCTTATGATTTTTGACGCTGCTTTCCGAATATTTTGAAGTCATTTACTAAATAATGAAGTTTAAATTCGGCTGCGCAGCGTCTTAAAAAAAATCATCTTCAAGGTTGCCGCCCCTAAGTTGCCCCCCGCCACACCTACTTTGACCCCCACCCCTTTTTATGCACCAACCGCCTTTGAAACTAATTTATATCAAAACGAATTCACAAAACTCAAGTTAATCTTTGTAGTGCAGAAAGCAAATAACACGAATAGTATAACTTTAGGATTGCTTCAATTAAATCGATATGTAATGTATTCGCAACATTAACTAAACACCTATATTGTTATGATATTTAATTGATATTTTGTTTTGAAAGGTAGTTATTTTATGGATCACGTACTGTGGTCAAGCAGAAAGGTCAGATGGTTATAACTGAAGGGATTGGGAGATGAAGGGGTTATGTGACAAAACAGAAATTGCCAGTAATTAAAGTTTAAAGTTGTATTGTTGCAGCTTTTTTGTTTTCTGGTTTTGTCGTTAGTGTGTATTACCTGTATCCATTGCTTACCATTGTCCAGGGTACCAGAGTGCTTACTTTTTAAAATGCAACATAGCCCTTCATCCTCTAAGCCCTTCAATTATTATCTACATAAATAATCGGTGACTAGAATTTCTGTTTGGAGAAAAGTGTTCATAGCTTCGATTGTTTCGAAAAACTTGCCCTAAAATATTGGTTTTCTTGTAGTGCTTTTGACTAGAAAGCCAAGAATTTGTAAAACCTCACTAAACGACACAAAGCTTAGATATTTGGTTTGAAAAAAAAAAAAAAAAGTCCAGAAAATGGTTGAAGAAAGTTTGGAGCAAAAGAAAAATATCTTTAAGAAAATTTAAACCCTTTTTAAAATTGCTAACTCAAGATTTTGTTTCTAAAATCTTTCAACCCCCCCCCCCCCTCTCTTTGTTTTAACAAAGGAAACTTTCTTATCGACTATCAAAAATATGGTCCCTTTTTGGAAAATTTTTAATCGCCTACTCCTAAAAGCCAATTTTACTTGTAGCATTTTTTTTAATAAGCCTAATGACTGCCAATATAGACGAAATTATAAAAAAAAAAAATCTTTTACCTCTTCGTAAATTTTCGCTTACTATAGATTAGCCTTTCTCGAAAATGAGCTGATCCAACATTAAAACTTTATAAGAAGCTATGCTAGTTTAACTTTTTATTGAAATAGCTTTTTAAAGTTTCTGTTGCAAATTTTTTTGAGTCAAAGCTCAATCTTGGAAATATTCCCAGTGTATTCTAAAGTACTAGGTAATTTTAAAGAAGCCAAATATAACATTTTTTTAATTTAGCTTTTATTTAAATTATTCTTTCTGTATTGCAAAAAGAGAGGAGGGAGAAGTTTGATAAGAATAAAGTACCTCGACTCTTGCGAAGTTGGGGAAACTAGTGAGAAGCTATTTCGAACATAAAGAAAGCACATAGGCTTTATCAGTAACATAACATATAAGCTCTATACAATTTTTCAAAGATGTCAAAACATTGCCGATTTAGGAACAGCTATGAAAGTATAACAAAAGAAAAAAATATATTATCACAAAGTAGCTTTGGAGCATCTACTGTTTTTTCTCTACAGTATAAGGAATAATTCGGAGTACTGTGTTCACATATTTTTTATGAGTTAAATACCTTTTAAGTTTACAATATCATAACTGTAATTGTTCAAATGCATGCATGTATCTGTTATACATCAAAATTTTTTTCTTAGAAAATTGATGGTTAGATTTTCATGTTGACGTTTATCGACATTTATGTATATATTACAATATTGTTTACTGCAGCATAAAGTTTAGGTAAAAAATATGCAAAACAAAGAAAACTAGTTAATGACAGTGGAGGGCAATTAAATCTTTTTTATTGCTATTTTAACGCTTAAAATGTAAGAAGTCATTAACGTAAAATTCGAGTACAAATTTTGACAGTATAGATTTTTTTTTGTAAACGCATACTACGCGGCTTGTATAAAAGAGATGTGTATTTTTTATTTTGAAACGAAACGCTTTTTTTTTTCTAAAATTATTTTTTTTTTATGCAATTATGTATACTGTAGGTTCCAAAAAATATTATTCGATTAAGCGGGTATTTGTTTAAGCGGGGATCTTTAACATTGCGTCTATGGTACGTGGAATATTCGGTTCCGGGATATTTTATTCGTATAAGCAGGGTATTCGTTTATCCGTTACCCGATTAAGCGGGGCATACAGTATATATAATGTCTTGAGACTCAAAACAATGTTTAACTTTCAAGAAATAAAGAATTTGAAGATATTCAACAACAGTATTTTTACTGTTGGAGAAAAAGTACAGAGCTAATGTTAAATTTTACGAAATATATTATTAAATTAATTTTAAACCACAATTAAACTGAATAACACAGTTTGATTGTTATTACTTTAGATTTTCTTATCGAAACGTTTTAGAATCAAGAAATTTAATAAAGAACAAAATTGGAGAAAACTTGCGTGAGTTCCTTTTGTGAGTAACCGTAAGGAGTCCCAACAACATTCTTTTGCTTCATAAGCCCACTTATTTAGCATTGAAAGATTATTTGTCCAATACAATATAATAAATGACTGTTTGTCACTGAAAAAACACGTGGAGGTCAGACTTCGCATATTTTGTTCTTCACTAACGTAGTTTCAACCCGTTGTGTTTTCAGCATAAAAGTAGTGTGTAATGGATAAGTTTAACGTTTTAGAGGGTGCTTTCAACTACTTTTAACTCTACTTCATTTCAATATTTCAAGTACTTTAATAATTTAACGATAAATAAAATATTTGTAATCTTCAAAACAATTTCAACAAAACAGTGAAATCTACTGTTTTCATAAAAGTTATATGCAAGAATGCAAGGCCGTCCTAAGATACGAGGGCACGCGGGGTTGAATATTTTCAAGCGTGCCCCCCCCCCCCCCGTCCCCACACACACACAGATAAAAATCAAGCCAGTTATAAAACACTTCAGTACACAGTAAGACGACCCTTTGTCTTTGTTTTAAAGCCGCGAAAATCTTGTTAACAACTGTAGTGGGTGTCAAATGAATGAAAAAGTACTGAATATTTTTATATTTTGATTACTTCATAATTGAATATGTAATCTCAGCGTATCAAAAAAGGCAGGAATTCAATCTAATGTGTACTAGCATTTTAACTATTGAAGGGCTTGGGAGTTGAAGCAAAAACCTTATTTAGAGTAATTTAGGTTCTAGATTTTATTACTGCAGCATTTTTGTTTTCAGGTCCTAGTTAAGTGAGCGTATGATATTAGTTTAATGACATCTATTTTTTAATGCACTAAGTTTTATTTGCTTACCTGTGTCCAGATTGTATTCTCAAAAGATGCAACATAGTCTCTTCATCCACCAAGCCCTTCAATGATTTAAAGAAAAATGATACTTCATAAAAATTATTTAAAAACTGAATCGTCATATGCAGCAAAAGATCAGCCCACGGTGCTCTTTCATATCTTAAGGCCCGGTTTCCTAGGAGTGAAATCGTCGATCTCTGGCGAGGCGACAGACGCCGCCGCCTTCTGCGCATGCGCCTGAGCCGCAGAGTGACGTCGCTTCATGCCACGCTCCAATCAAACTGGTTCTGATTCCAGCGTGTGTCGTGCCCGGCCTCAGCAACGATTCTAGGAAACCGGGCCTTTAGCGCCCTGGGTAAGCGCCACGCTCTTTGGACGGCCCTGGCTATACTGCCGTGCTAAACTCAAAAGTGGTATCTGCAGTCGTGCTCAAACTGAGATAAAACTCTTTAAAGTTTTGCGCCACTATGAATTTGATTCAGATGAAACTTTTTCGGCATTTTTTAAAAAATATTTCCCGTTCTCAAATGACGATATAATTTTGTATTTCGGTAAAATTTGTCACGAAGAGCCACCTGGTGGCGATAACTCAATTTTGTAAAAAAGTGTAGATACGACTTTTGTGCTTAACACGGTAGTATATGCTTTATGCCAAAACTTTGGTATTGCTTACTTATATATGCATTATACTATAAGTTTGATATTGCTTTGGCTATTGTATTAAGAAAACGTCCAAAATCGGTACTCATCAAATAGAAAACAAAAAACACTTATTTTCATGAACAACAGTTTTGTCCGATAACAATTCACATCACAATACTTTTGGAATGTTAGCACTCACAAACAGTTTTTATAGTACGGAAGGCAAGCACATCTACATATTGACATTTTACGAGATTTGCGTGAAAGACATGCACTTTAAAGTCTAAATAAAGGCAATAAAATATCATATTCTGATCTTCCTTAAATACAACATTCTTTTCTAAGCTTTCCAACGACGTTTGATATAATACATTGCTAAAAAATTCAAATATCACCACACTGCATTTATACCTTCGTTTCTAAAATTAGTTTCTTAAACTATCTATAAAAATATCGAGCTTTTCATCTCAGAAGATAATTATATCACAACTTATTTGATAAATTTGTTCCGATTCTTGTTTTTTTGTTTGAAGGTAGTTAAAAGGGAGTATTATACTCTAGCGTTTAAAATGCGTCTCGGTTCCTTTTTAACCCATTTCATTCTCTTTTAAGTCAGGAATTAGATTTTGGAGGAAATTGATTGTTTTTATTGTTTTAGTAAAAATGTGTGAAATGAATTTGATTGAAAGTTCAACACTATTAATATTTTTTAATCAAGGAATTATGCGTATTCATTTTTGTGGGAGGTAGGGTAATAAGACCCAAAGTGAGCAAGATAAATAACTAAAAGTAAAAAAGTAATAATTAGAATTAAATTGAATATTTACTCATTAAACTCATTTTTGCCATTTATCATGAAAAATCTTTTTTTTTTTCAGACTATTTTCATCGAAAATTTTGAATTGCTCTGATTTAATTGTATGAAATAAGAAGAACAATTACAAATTAGGCTTAAATATTTTTATAACTACTCAGAAAATAAGCATTAAAAAAATTAAAAAAAAAAAAAAAGAAGAAAGAAAACAAACTTTAATTTTTTTAAGCATCAGCTTTTATTCGATATTTATAGATAAATATCACAGAGGTTCAATTAACATTGCTGTGTTTTTTCTTCCAATTATTATTTTGATCAAAAATAATTAATAACTCAATTTGACTTTTTTTTTTTTGGTCTGTTACTACCCTTTATATCTTTTATTGACTCCTCGTCCCTTAAACATTAAACAAAAAAAAAATCGTTTAAAAGCGAAAAACAAAGTTCCTCACTTACAACTTATTAAAATTAATCAAGGATATAGTGTATTTGAAAAATTGACACATAAACACAAGGTTTTTTTAATTACGAGCCCATGTTAAAAATTTCTGAATCATCGAATTAAAGAGGCACGAAAAATGTATAGTCTTATCTTCTATAGAAATTTCCCACTTAAACTAGAAAGCATTGAATCTACTTTGAGCAAACAAATTTTAAAATCTGGGATTATATTTTAATTTATTGTAATAGTGCTCCTGTTCAACTGTCTTGTATATAAGTTAAAAGGATAAAATGGGTTAAGAAGTCGAAGTGCTAACGTTTTTCGCTAAAATCAAAGCTAAATTACGCGTATTTTGCTTTAAAATAACAGTGAAAAATGAGACAGATAAGTTTGCCCTTTTCACATCTTTTAAAAAAGAAACATGTAAATAAATAAATAAATAAAAACATGTACATACCACTTTATGTTTTTGCATTGGTGCTGGATTTTTTGGCTCTTAAAATTTGATAACAAGTATCATCATTTTTTGCGCTACTATTGGTATAAAAGATTTTCTAAAATGACTTAGAAAAACCTAAGTTTGACAATGTATATGCCATGAAAACTTTCTCACAATAAAAAAAAAATGGCTAAATAAATTGTTGTTAATATTCTTTTTGAAAATGTCACAAATGTAGTTAAAATAGTAATTTTATCAAGACATATTATGTTTGTAAAATCGAAATCAAGTATATTCTTCGTTTTTCATGCAGTAAGTATAGCATTAAATTTTGTAACACATATATAACATTACACATGTATCATGATTATGTCATTCTATAGAATGAAAATTGTGTTTTAAAGTATTTGAGAATACTTTTGATATTTATGAATTACTACTTAAGGATAGTGTATGAAATCTATAGTGTTCAATATTTTAAAGTTTTATCACTTCTTTTCCAAAATTCGGAGGAAGCTAAAACAATCTTTAAATTAATACTTAAGACAATACTTAAGATTGAAAAAAAAAGAAAGAATTTAAAGATGAATGAGTACTTTTCTCTGTAAAAATTGCGATTTTTGTTTGACATGTTTGATATACTAATTAAACATTATAGATAGATAATATATAAAAAAATAATGACAAAACAGCGACTCAGTTTCTAAATTTTACCATCAAAGAAAGCCCTTTCAAACCGGTTAAAATTGTGAAATGTACTTCTTTCGCCCATTTACATGGGAATTTCTCCTTCAATTCGCTTTTTTTCCTCTGAAAAGACTGCCTTAGTTGCAGGACTTCTATCCGAACCACACGGAGCACACAGCTCCGCCATTTTCTGCAAGTGAAGAATACTTCCACGGTGCAGGTGGCAACAGCTGTAAAAATGATGTTCTTTCACTTTTGTGGCCATTTTCTTTATCCCAAACATTATTGCGCCTGTGTTTTCACACTTTTTCACTGACGAGTTCGGCTGCTGGCGAGATTCTGGATCCTGGCGAGTCCGTGCTCTCGAACTTCATGTATATGTTTTTGATGACAGGGCTCTGATTGCTGGTCGTTTGGCTGAAGAAGCCCCCGTGTTTTGGCTTCAGGTGTCTGTTGTTCACCTCCATGTGTACGATTTTCATGAATTCGATTTGTGAAGCTAGCTTTTGCACCTCCTCCTGGAAAGACAATTTACTCAAAAATTAACACGCCTTGTTAATCATGCAAAAACATATGAGTAAAAATAACGCAGAGTTAGTACAGTAAATATAACTTCATTTCATACAACTTAATGCTTATTAAAAGCTTCGGTAATATGGAGCTTATCATTTAACAAATTCGCTGCCGATCACGTATCAGAGAGAGATCCTAGAAAGCTTCTCCTTTCCATTCGGTATTATACAGTCAAACCTGTCTATCTCGAATTTCACGGGACAGAAGAAAAATTCGAGATACAGAGGTTGTGATTAAATTAACGAAAATAAGCACCTGGAACGAAGTCAAATATTTAATAGATTGTTTTGCATTGATATTGTTGAATATTTTACTGTACGGCATGTTGTGAGTCCACGTTTAATTGTGATGACTATATCGGTATCAAGTTAATTCATACCGTTAAGTACGATAATAGTCTTTCATAGTCATAGTTTCATAGTTGAATGATTGTGCAAAAGATGATTTTTGTCTTCAAGTTATACCATTGATAAAGGTGGTGGCTGGAGATGAAATTCAAAAATGAGAGTCGTCAAAATTCGAGATATAGAGGCTTTCGGGAAAAATCATTCGAGATAAACATGAGAAAAAACATTAAACTTTGCTGTAAAAACGGGGAAATTGAAAAATTTCGACATAGAGAGGTTTTCGAGATAAACTGGTTCGACTGTATATCAGGTGTTTCTGAGAGTTTCGGTAAATGGGGAATTTGTCGGCAGCGAATGCATGAAGCTTTTCCCCCTTCATTTCTTAATTGAACTGCACGATTCGCGCTTGTGCTAAATTAACTTTAGCTACCAGTTTGTTGGCAATCTCAGCTTCAATGAGGGAACATCTGTCTACAGGTAGGCTAGTGACTATTCTAGACTGATGAGTCCATAACAAAGACGAAAATGCAGTCACTGTTTTTCATAACTGTACTACTGTCTGTAGTTTGAATATAGTTCTGGTTTAGCCCAAGCTTGCTTCATATGACTCTTCTGAAGGAAATTGAACCATTTATTTCAAAAAGGTTTTTTTGAAGAATTTTTAGCAGAAATTTCCTTTTTGTTCATTTTGAAACAGTTGAGTCATTTTAACTTTTTCATTTGGTCCCCCATGCCCCCACTTACCTTGAGCTCTTCGTTTTCTTGATAGAGATCTTGAGGCTCTTCATAAACGGGACCCACTCCGTTCAGAGAGAAAGACGCAGTGACTCCGCGGGCGCGGGCTCGGTTGTCCCACACGTCGCCCTGTCCTTTGATAACTCGATAAAACTGCAAATTTGAATAGTTTCAAATTTCGTTTTTGCCAATTGAAAATAAATAAATAGATGATAGAAGGTCATCTTAACCCTTTATGTCCCAAATCAATTTAGCAATGAATTTTTATATATTTCTTTGGCTTTTTAGTTGAAAATACAGTCGAACTCGCTTATAACGAGCCCGAAGGGCTCTTTATATCGTTAACATGTTGAATCGGAAACATGTTGAATCGGAAACATGTTGATCGTTAAATCCGAGTGCTCGTAATAAACGGGTCCTTACGGCCAGCGTGCAACCAGAAGGGGTGGATGGCTTGGGAGGTCAAATAATTAAGTTTACTTGTAATTTAATTAATACTTTCTTTAATTACATCAATTAATTGAATTAAATACTGTTCTTTATTTAATAACACTGAAATGCAGGTGGAATTTTTCATACAAAAGTATTGAACCGCAGGGGAAAAAAAGAAAAGAAGATAAGACAGTAATAAGACTAGAAAGATGAGAAAAAAAGACTGCAAGACAGAAGAAATTGTTCGTTAAAACCCGGTCTTGCTCTTTATAAACGAATTCTGTTCCATAGACTTAACAATGATCCAACAAAATATTCTCGTTTCCCTCGTTAAATCTGAGTTCTCGTTATATCCGAGCTCGTTATAAACGAGTTCGACTGTACATCAAACAACAAAACTACCGAGTACAAAAATTTTGAAAATCAGTAGGGTCTAAGGCCTCCTACGCCTTAGGGCCCCTAAGAAAACTGTTTACGATTGCAGGTATCATCTGTCGACCTCTCAGCTAAGTACAATAAGGAGTGGTACTTAAAAGCTTCAGTATGATTTCAGCCATTTAATATTCATAATACGCAATTAATATAAGCGGGACTTCTGAGTCCCGTCGGGGCATAAAGGGTTACGTGCATTCTGATAAACTCAAATCATATTTTTCGTAATCAAGAATGACATGGGAACCTTTCAAAGAAACAGGAAAAAGAGCTTAATGAGAATAATTAAAAATTTGCGCAAATAATTTTAGTTTTACTCCGACTGTAGAGTACTTGATTAAACGTAGCAAAAATACAGCTTTCGAAATAAATGAAATAACATTGGAATAAGGACAACAATCTTCAAGAAACCCATTAGAAAATAACGTTTGCAAAAGACAAAAAGAATTAAATCTTTTTTTTTTCTTGAAATAGGCACGATTTCATTTAAACATGATTTCATTAAATACGAAATGATTTCAACTTTCCGCAGCTTCCTTTTAATGAAAAGAGTTTCGTAAATACTATTTTTTTTTCACGTGAATGTACATTAGGCACAAAGTATCAGTTTGAAATTCAGAATATATAAAAAGAACTCAAAAATATCTCATCCCCTTCGTATCGTTGTAACTGTGTACGAAATAAGATAGATTCTCTTTTCTTCGATGTTTCATGTTCTATCAAACTCGGCTCCAAAATTCACTTATGAAGACACACACCATGAGTTTCACCTTGCTCACAAGACCATAATCAAATCGTATTTTATCGATCCAAACAGAGCCTCGCTTTAAGAAATATTTTTCTTGCGCGCTTTTCCCTAAAGTAGAAAATAAGATTTGTTCTTTGAACGTGCCAATTTCTTACAGTTTTTATCTTAATAAAAACTTTTTGTTTTGGTTGAACGATGGCTTTTGTTCTTTGGTAATTTTATCCATTTATTTAGCTTAACTAATAATTACTAATATTACCCCAGATTTGTTAATATTTCAACTTATTACTTGTAAACTAAAAATTATTTTTTTTAAAAGTTATTTCTGTACCTCAGAACCAGACTAACGTAAGTCCATTTTCGTCATTTTTCAGTAGAAGGGAAAAACGATGTATTCGACAGTCGTTTTTCCCCTCTACCGAAAAATGACGAAAATGGACTGACGTTAGTCTGGGTCTGAGGTACAGATTTTGCAAACATAATGAATTTATTATTCAACAAAACAAATGAATAACACCAATAGAGAATAGCTTTTTTTTGGAAAAATGTTTACATAAAATTGAAAACAAAAAAAAAAAAGGAAAAAAAAAAACCTTTGAAATCTCCAAATATTTTTGAGGTCTTTTCATTAACCTTTTTCCTTTTTTATATTTCTTAGTATTCTTACTGTCTGAATCTCCATATATTATTTCTCTAAGCCGAATCCTATACCCGGTCGAAACTCGCTCATTTTTTTATTGAATTGCAAGAAAATTTATGATTTTGAAGCTTATCCCGCGGGCTATTGACGAAAATTAGACCCACCCTCTAAAAAGTGTCGGTTCGTTTTTTATTCGAACTTCAATTTTTGGGCACAAAATTGACTCTATTTAGCGAAATAATTGTCGTATCGTCTCTATTTTGATATCATTCGAAAGATTAAAAAAAAATGCGTTCTTTAGAACGTTTCTCCGCTAGCGCCGCGTAACGAGAATCTCGAAAATCCACGTTTAAGCGACTTATAAGCGATTGAAGTTTGAAAAAGTTAAATTTTTTGCTCAAACGTTAAATCGTTACCATTTTTGTTCAAATCAATTTTAAATGCGACATTTCAAGCCAAGGCTTAGCTCGGTAAACCTTAATTGTAACTTTTATTGTTTCAAAATAATATGGTAGTTTTGCGATAACGTTAGTATTTAGTTTAGTAGTAGCCTTGGGTATTTGATTTTAATATAGGGTATCACTTTTGTAGTAGTTGTAAAAGTGAACGTGTCTTTGATCTCTTTGAAAAGTTGTCAGAACGACGGCAGTAGATGGCGATGTTGTGCAAATGAAGCCAATAAAAATTGTCGTATTAAATTTTAAGTTTAGAGTTTTTTTTTTTTTTTTTTGCGGAATTCCGCACGGGTCACCTAGTAGTATTTATAGTTGATAAGTGTTAACAATCTCTTAGAAAACTCCAATTAGGTATTTATCAGGGACGTCATTTCAAGTTTTTCCAGGGGGGGGGGGGGCAAAGGGTCCAAACATAATGCAATTTCATCGAAAACAGAAAAAACACGCCCACTTATATGTAGATACATTGATTTCTCAAAGCCGGGGGGGGGGCAATTGACCCCCCTGCCCCCTAAATGATGGGCCTGGTATTTATTATCTTTTTATGATGATATTTACCACAAGAAATGAGCATTATCAACAATAACTCCAGTGATCAATATTGCTCCGTCTATAAGGACATTTAGCACATCTTACTGATTAATTTTAGTATTTGCAACAGATGTGGAAACACTATTAAAAGGCTAACTTTTTTTGCATTATGCATTGTTGGAAATTCTAGTTCCTTGTTTATGAATAGAAGGACGTCTAGAAAATTAACTAGGTTCGATCTCCCAATTGACTACTTAGACAGGTGGGTGGGAAAAGCATGGTTCTGGTCACAAGACGTTTGACCTTGAAACAGTTATTTCTGGCGGGGTAGGTGGAGGAGAATTTCAAATGTCTTATCGGTCGCGTGTCTGTCTGAAGTCCTCTCGTTAGTAACAGATTGAACAACTCTCTTGGAAAATATTTAAAATAAATTGAAAAGAAACTTGTTTACTTTGTTACCTTAGGTCCGAAAATGAGTATGACTGTGATTGTTGTGCTGAGTTGCGTTCGTACAAAACCGAACAGGTATTTGATATCTGGTCCAGCATTGGGAAGGATGACAAGACTGAAAAGATAATGTTTTAAAAACATATTTCGTGAAATGTTAGGATTTAACAAATACGAAATCTAAAGTTTGAAAACGCAATGTCATACATCTTAAGTGCATAAAAAAAAGAAAAATGTCAAATTATCTTATTTATGCATAAAGTGGTTTCAAATACTACTGTATACTATATATACAACTAACGACACGTGTAGTATTTAACATATAGCATATATACTTAAAAGTAAATCTGATCTAGAAAACTGTTGCAAAAACTATTAATACATCATTAAAACTACACTATTTTATACTGCGATAAAGAATTTTCAACGGATAAACAAGTTTCGCAATGAAAAATTATGCGAAAAATCAATTGTTTGAGTGGAATCAAGTATATTTGGTTTGGACTATCTTTTAATCAGGATTTAGAAAATGTTGACATAAACATCTTTAAAATAATTAAATTAAAAAAAAAGTACAATTAGCAAAATCTGTTTGACATTCTATATGTTCGCTACGTGTATGCACATATTTAAATGCCTAATATTTCCATCATGCCAATTTAATTCTGTCTTATCAGTTTTCTTTTGATCATTACTATTATAACAAAAAGGAATATATGTAGTTCTGTGTCTGATAGGTTAGTTAAAAATCCGAAATAGATAGAATCTCTCCGTTTTTAGCTAGTATTTTAGTAGTTGTTAGTAATTAATGTTTCAAAAAAGAATACTTCAGAGTTTCTGTATTTACCAGAACTAAGTACAGAATGAGCAGACAGATACATTGAACAGAGATTAGTGTATAGTCAATAAAAAATCCTTCATTTAAAATTCTTAACAATGACTTTTAAATTTATAGAAATTTATCTTTCATTCTGATATTTTTACCAACTCTAAACTAATCAATCTTGGAAGCTTTCATTTAGAAATTCTCTTTATTAAATTGCAATGGATTTTTATCCTTGTTTAACAAGTGATTTCAGCTTATTTCTTCTAATTTGTTTGCAATTTGCTCTATTAACTATTTTGTAGAAAATTCCAAATAAAATTCCTTTGCAATACATCTTAAATTCAAAATATTGAAAAGGTATTTATTTTGTGATTTTGTACTCCATGGTATATGCTAGAGCTCCAACAAAAAAGAAGAAAGCTGTTTGTAGCGTATCGTTTCGTGTCTTCTTCGAATTCGTGACTAGTTATAGAACAGAATCAAACTGATTGGGGATCATTCCATAAAGGAACAGCATTAGCTTCCGAGTGACTTCCGTTTTGCTTGGATGAAGTTGGCAACACGGAAATAACGTGATTGCAGAGAATTTATCTAATGTTAGGTAAGAAGGTGAATTATAACAATAATAGCAAATAAAAGTGTTTTTAAAATACGTGAATAAAGAACTTAAAATACGAATCGTTTATTGCTTTTTCAAAAAATAACATTTATCTCCTGTCTCTCTAAACTATAAGAAATATATGAACTTGAATAAGAAAAATATAGCCGTGTTTTAAAAATAAGTGAAAATGAAACAACGTTAAAAGCACAAATAAGCAGGTTCATTGCCTTTTTTAATACAAAATGTTGAGTTGATGGATGAAACGCTTTTGTCTGATGTCTTTTCATTCATGAGCTCAAACTTTTTTGCATTGTCGGTCGCTATACCACCAAAACGCCTGTCTACAGTGTTCTTGCTTATTTTTGCTTTTACCATTGTGTTATTTTCTTTTACCTCCAAACTACGTTGCGTAATGAGTGTAAAGTTCGACTTACTGTATCATGACCATGATGATGTTGACAATCGTGATACTGTGAACAGCCCAACTAATGTGTTTGGCTTCGTTGAAGACGGACTCCGCGTTTCTCACGTTGTAGCAAACTCTGATGCCCCAAAGTAAGAACAGAAACTCGCCTAGTGAAAAGAAAGCACTCTTATAAAATAAAAACAAATAAAGAAAGAAAAGTATCAATGTTTCATAACTTTTGCTTACAGCGTAGTTTTAAACAAAGAACTAAATTAGCCTACTTTCCCGTACATCGACGTTGGCATTCTAGCATCTGATCAATATTCTCTTGAATATCTGAAACTGAAAATTTTGTCAAACATACCTTTATAGCACTGAAAGCTGATTTCCAAAAGCAAAATATACCCCTCTCATCAGATGAAATGGACACGTAAAAAGTAAATAAACGAGTAAATAAAGTTTTGTCGCACCTTTTAAAGAATGAAACTGTTATAGTTCTTCCGAAGAAAAATTTCACAATAGTTTTCAAGAGAAAAAAATTAATACATAAAATAAAAGTACAAAGAACATCAAAACACATTTTATGAAAGAAAGAAAAAAAACCTCGTTCGTTAATAAAATGTCTCGAATTTTATTTTTAATCCGTTGCCAGTTGTTAAATATAAATAAAGAATAAAATGCTCTCTTGAATATAAATTTTTTGTAAACAAAAACAAAATCGTCTTCCAAAAAAAAAAAAAAAACAATAATAAATTAAACAAAAAAAATGAATAAATAAACAAAAAATCGTCTGCCCAGTCAGTCATTTTTTTTTGAGCCTGCATTTCCGCCATGTTTGGCGAGTCGGAGTCGGAATCAGAGTCCTCACAGAAGATTTTTCAGAAAAGTACTTTACATACATTTTTTATCAAAACCGTTTGCTTACAAAGTTAGTTTGAAGGAAATCCGCCTTTAAGTTCAGAATCAACATTCAATTTAAATTTCCCAGTAGGCGCTCGTGTTAAATTTTTTTCTGAGCGGTTCATCATTGAACGAAAAATGGTTCAAATTGAAAAGTGATATATGAGAATGAGTCTCTCCGAGATCTTTCGAACAAAAAAAGTTTATTCAATTCGGACGGTTCACTTAAAAGTTATTAGGTGGAGAAAGGTTGCTTGAATGGTTCAATGTTGAACGAAAAAATGTTCAAATTGAAAATTTAAATACGTTAATGAAGTATCCTTGCCGAGATCTTTCGAACAAAAAAAAGTTTGTTTAAATCGGACTGTTCACTCAAAAGTTATTAGGGGTGACAGCTTGTTTGAACGGTTTAATGTTGAACGAAAAATTATTCAAATCGAAAATGTAGATACGGGAATAAAGTATCCTTGAAAAGATCTTTCGAACAAAAAAAAGTTTGTTCAAATCAGACTGTTAACTAAAAAGTTAGTATTTCGGGACAGGTTGTTTGAACGGCTCAAAGTTGAACCAAAAATTGTTCAAATCGAAAAATCAATGGGAATGAGCTGTACTCGCCGAGATCTTTCCAACAACAAAAAAAAAGTTTGTTCAAATCGGAACGTTCATTCAAAAGTTATTTGGGGGCGGGGGGTGGACATTCAGACAGATCGACCGACACACAAATTCCCCATCTCAATACCCTACTTTCAAATTTTTAATTTTTCGATATTCATTTTTCCTTTTTATTTTTTTTTAACTTGGCGATATTTTTTGGACTTGGCGATATTTTTTTAACTTGGCGATATTTTTTGGACTTGGCGATATTTTTTAGATGCATTAAGTTACTTTTAATACTTTTTTCGTCTTTTTTTAATTTTTAACGGGAAAGTAGGCTAAAAAGGAGAAGTAAAAATATGCTTCTTTTTGTTAACCCTTTATGTCCCGAATTAATTTAACAATGAATTTTTATATATTTTTATGTTTTTCCTAGTTGAAAATACTGTCGTCCCCGCTTAATCGGGTAACGGATAAACGAATACCCCGCTTATACGAATAAAATATCTCTGAACCGATGCCATAGACGTAATGTTAAAGATCTCCGCATAATCGAATACCCCGTTTAATCGAATAATATTTCTTGGAACCGACAGTATTCGTTTAAGCGGGGCCGACAGTACATCAAAAAACATTTTCACCGAGAAAAAAAAAAAATGAAAATTTTTGGGGTCTAAGCCCCCCTACGCCTTTAGACCCTTAAGAAAACTTTCCGACCGCAAGTACCATCTGTTCGCCTCTCAGTGAAGGACAAGGAGTGGTACTCAAAAGCTTCAGCATGATTCCAGCCATTTAGGATTCATAATACTTAATTAATATAAGCTGGACTTCTAAGTCTCGTCGGGGCATAAAGGGTAGAAGAAAAATCAATTTTCTTAGTTTTCATTGATGTGTTGATTAATTTTAAAGATTGATTTTTGACCTCTAAATAAGAAGATTGTTACGATTAGCGTTTGTTGAGCAAATTTATTTTATAAAAACACTTTGTAAATGTCGCTTTTTTACAAGAGTACTTCTTTTGCAGTAAAGCTTGATTACCGTGCTTGCCCCAAGTGGTTTAAAAACTAACTTGTTAAAACTGCTAAAAATTAGCATTAGATCTGATAGTTAATGATCGATAGTTAAGGATCTATCTGAAGTTAATCCATTGAGTCACAAATAATCATTGCTAAATGCTCTGTAAGTTCAAATTTTAAAGATTGAATTTTGACCTTAAAATACAAAGATTGTAATGAAGTTATCGTTTGGATAGGAATTATTTTAAAAAGAAACTTGTAAATGCCGCTTTTTTTAATTTTTTTTTTTTAACAAAAGTACTGCTTTTGAAGGAAAGCTTACTTTCCATTTTTTATTTGTTCTAATTACTCCAAGCGATTATCAAGTAAAAGAATTATCGGATTTAATTTTTTTTCTCTTATGCAAAAGTTTTATTTATTTCAAGAAGAAATTACATTTTTAGAAACATGAAATTTTTTTAAGACTGATTGTTGACTTGAAAATACGAAGATTGTTGCAAAATTATCGTTAGCTTAGAAATTAATTTGAAAAGGAAACTTTGTAATTGTCGCTTTTTTGTAGTAATGAATTTTGTAGTAATTTTGTTGTAATAATTTTTTGGCAAAGTGGCTATTTTTGGCGTTATGTTCGTTTTTTTCTAATTACTCTAAACGATTTTTAATTAAAAACATTACAGAATTTAGAAAGATTTTTTATCAGAGTTATTTTATTTGTTTCAAGAAGAAAATCAGAAACGACGCGTTTCTTGGATAGGTTTTTCGATTTTAAAATCTGTTTGATTGCTACAAAATTATAGATATCTTAGCAATTAATTTGAAAAGAAAACTTTGTAAATGACGTTTTTTTTTTAGTAATACTACTGCCAGGGCAAAATCTATTTTCAGTGTTTTTTTCTTTAACTAATCTAAACAATTTTTAGTTAAAAATATTACCGAATGAAAAAAGATTTTTTTTCCTCAACCATTTTATTTGTTTCATGAAGAAAATTCATTTTTTACAGGAATTACACGTCTGTAGGATTGATTTTTGACTATAAAATCAAAAGATTGATGCGAAATTATCGTTAGCTTAGCAATTAATTTCAGAAAGAAACTTTGTAAATGTCGCTTTTTTACAGAAGTACTACCTTTGCAGCAAAACTTATTTTTCGTGCTTCATTATTTTTTTTTTCTAAATTTGTGTATAAAATTTTCAGTTAAAAATTAAAAGCATTACAAAGTTTAAAAAAATATTTTTAAAAAATCATTTATTTAATCCTAAGAAGAAGTTACATTTTTACAGAAACAAGACATTCGAAGAATTTATTTGATTATTAATTATCTTTTAAGGGTATTCTAACATTGGTATTTATAATATTTGAATTATTTTCGGATTGATTTCGACAAACTACTGTGCCACTATGCATCCCTTATTGATGTTTTTAAGGAATGAAGTAATTGGAATTAAAATATTTAAATTCAATTTTGATTTTCGAACTGCATCAAAAGTTGTGATATGGTTTGAAGCTAGCGTTATACTTTTTGGGAATTAATACAAGCTATTTTAAACCAACTGGAGGATTTTATGTATAATACGTGTATATAAACTGACATCAAGCTATCAAAATATCCTGAATCTAAATTGGTGCTTTTCTTTGTTTTTTATTGATCATGTTTATTCAATAATACCAACGTGAGTAAATGATTGCTGATATCATTGCAAAATCTTTATGCTAATATATAATACCGTATAATACTAGCGATATAACACTAACATACTTCATTGTAGTAAAGTTCATCATGAATTTTGTACTATTTGATCTCTGAAAGCAAACATTTTCGTGAGTAGAGCTGACAATGAATAATATTATGGGATTATAATAATTCATGTTTTAGAAAGATCAAACAGGTTGTGAATATCTAGTATATTTTTGGCTATTTATGCAGATCAAATTACACGTTTTGAGCCAGCAAAGCATAAATTAAATTGAAACCAAACACTTTACAAATTAAGAACCAAATAAATAATAAATAACAAAGAAAATAAAATCTAGAAAACATTTAAACTATTTGCTGTGCCATTACATATTTAATAGCTAATGAGATGCATCACACCAATATATGTTTATAAATCTTCTGAATTGTTTTTAAAAAGTAAATTTTACCCTGAAATAGTTCCTAACTTTTACGGTAAAAGATTACCATGCAAAAAAGTGTAAATAGTTTATGTGCTATTTTCGGCCTCAATTTCTTTTCAGTAGGGAAAAAACAAACCATTAAGCAATAGCAAATAATTACTTTTCAATCGATCTAACTTTTTCAGCAGCAATAATGAACATTAACGATATCTCAAAAAGAACAGGCATGTTAAAATTTTAAATGTGGCTTTTAATTAGAAAAAATGAAATTCAGTGACGAAAGTAGTCGAAGCAGTATATCTCTCTCTTTCACTGTAAACTGCTTTTAAACTTCTTAAGATGCATGAATCGATGCGTAAGCAAAAGAAGATTTATGGAGGATATTGATTTTTTGGAGATTATTATGAAAAGCAATTATCTTCGTTACTTTATCCATTGTTCCTGTCGTCTTTTATTATCTTAAGATGTTTCGTAAATATCGTGCCAATTTCGGAAGTTGATTTTCCATGCTTTGAATATATTGTAGTCCTCTTAAGCGTTTTGATGTTGAAGTAATTGGCATTTTGAATTCTTAATTAGCTTCGGATTAATTTATCGAGATCAAAGGGTATCAGTTTCTATGAGTACAGTTAGTCGAACTGCTGTGGGCATGCATAAACTGAGGAAGGAAGAGGTAAATGGATGTAAGTGGATTTTAAGTTTCGAGTAGAATGTGGGAGAAATTCAAACCCGAGGTAGACTTTTACTGGAAGGTTTCTCCAAACCTTGCTGTAAAGTAGGGTTAGTAGTAGGATCTCTTGCGCCAAAAAAATAATTTAGTAAAACATAATTTAGTAGTGTAAGTGGATTTTAAGTTTCGAGTAGAATGTGGGAGAAATTCGAACCCGAGGTAGACTTTTACTGAAAGGTTTCTCCAAACCTTGCTGCAAAATAGGGTTAATAGTAGGATCTCTTGCCCAAAAAAATAATTAAGTAAAACATAATTTACTAGTGTAAGTGGATTTTAAGTTTCGAGTAGAATGTGGGTGAAATTCGAACCCGAGGCAGACTTTTATTGAAAGGTTTCTTGCTGTAAAGTAGGGTTAGTAGTAGGATCTCTTGCCCCCAAAAAATAATTTAGTAAAACTGATTAAATCTGCTTTCCGGTCCCGATTGATTCTTTAGAAACCCATAAGGTGTCATTTGTTATTTAGCGTTACCTTAACCCTTTATATCCCAAATTAATTTAACAATGAATTTTTATTTATTTTTTTTTGGTTTTTTTTTTTTTTTTAAGTTGAAAATACATCAATCAACGTATATACCGAGAATAAAAATTTTGAAAATCAGTAGAGTCTAAGGAGCCCTACGCTTTAGGGCCCCCTAAGAAAATTGTTTCCGATCGCAGATACCATTTGTCGGCCTCTCAGCAAAGTACAAGGAGTGGTACTTAAAAACTTCAGCATGATTCCAGCCATTTAGGATTCACAATACTAAATTAATATAAGCTGGATGAATATAAGCCGAATTAATATAAGTCCCGTCGGCGCATACAGGGTTAAAAGGCACTTATTTGACTGTAAAAAAATCGTGCAGGATTAGTACACACGTGTCCACATCAAATCAAACCGATTTTCATTAGAAACAAAGAACAAGACCCTGTATTATCACACAGTTCGTACAAGATTGCGTTGGGAAGAGGTATAGTGCTCCTCTGGTAAGTTGAGCTATGACTTTGACAATGTTTATCTCTTTTTGGAGAGGTCAGGAAAAATGGAAAGTGTTATTAGAACGGTTTTCAGTGGGAATACTTTAGCAATAAAGCACTATTTCAAAATTAACCCTACGCAACTTTTAGGGCAAATTACCTTTCCGTATTACCTGAAAAAGAGGCAAACATTGTCCAGGTAATAGCTCAATTAAGCACTGTACCATTCTTATCAGAATACTTTTGCCACAAAAGCCCCAACATATTCTGAACGAACGGTAGACAACACAGAAATAAAGATGACTTGCGGAGCACGTTGTTATTTTATTTAATGCTTGAAAAATTGATGCAGACCACAAAACGCCAAGCCGTGAAGGAATTGCAATTGATTGTTTTACGCGCATCCTTGAATTTATAGTACGCTCAAGATTCTAGTACAGCCATAGTATAAAGTTAAAGGTGCGTAAATAATACCAACGTGCAAGATAATATCAAGTTTTTTCTTCTCCTTTTTGTTTTAATTTATTACTTTTTTATACTTTCTCTAAATAACTGTAAAAGCAGCTATGTAGCTTTCTGCATTTGAGAAGGATGCTCAAGATAGTAATTATCAGGAAGCAGAAAAGTAAAGCTATGATGCATTGCCGTAATTTAACGCTTAAAGAAACTACTAATACTGTATCAAGTATGTTCTTAGAACCTATATCGTCACTTCGGAGGAACAATAAGACAGCTAATCCCAGGAATAGCAGTAAAGTATTCCTTGGTTTCTGCAGCTTTAAAGTGACTATATATTACTACAAGGTTTTAATTGAGATTCTGAAAATGCGTTTTTATCTCTAGCCTCATGAATTTCATAAAGCAGTAATCTTACCTATGGCCAAACTATGGTCCCACCAGTTGTAATCGCATTGCTTGAACTTCAGCTGGTCCCAATCTTTGATGTAGACAGCTTCGGGCGGAGAAGAGATCGTCCATGTGCCCAAGTAGATGGCCATAACCAGGAGAATGGGGAACAGCCATTGCAGCAGCTGCTTGTCCGTCAGTTTTAATTTATGCGCAGACTTGACGCGATATGTCAATGACACCCTGTTGCATGTAAATGAAAAGATATTGACAAGACGGAACGAGAAGCATGTATTGTTATTATGAGCGATTTTTTCATAATTAGTAAATGATGATAAAAGAAAATACAGGGTGTTTCATATTGAATGGGACAAAAAGAAAGCACGATTGTGAACGTTTTAAATTGATATATATATATAGAAAATCTAAGTCTACCTCACAAAACTACATTTATTCAAGTTTCTAAAATGTTCCATATGTGCCCCTGCGGTGACACGACAAATGTCTACACGGTAACCGAACTCCTTTCACACTCGTTTAGTATATCCCCTGTGATGGAGTTCAACACTGCAGTTATCCGCTGTTTCAGTTTTTCTAAATCCGGAGAAAGTGGAGGCAAATACCTTGCTTTTAACGAAACCCCAAATAAAATTTATATAATTGTAGTTGCAGAATAAATTTGTTTCGGCTAAATAAATCTATTACGGCAGTCACTCCAAGTCTGTGGTCACACTGCGCTATTTTTTTTTTTTTTTTTTTTGTCCCATTCAATTCTAAACACCCTGTTGTACAGTCATAAATTTGATTTTAAAGCGTTAAATCTTTGTGAAAGTGGTAAAAAGAAAAAGAGAAAAAAAAATCAACAATAAGCAATGTCTTTTCAATTTTGTGTTTAAAAACGTTGATTTTACTGTGTACAGTCATTAATGTTATTAAACTTAACATTTAAAAACATTTTATGCGAGTTTCAATAGTAATACTTCTCAATTGTAATGTGATGTTTTTTATTCAAAACTGGAATGGTGCAAATTCTTGTTCATTCGATACTTCATTATTTTAGTTCTTTATAACTCCAAAATTTTATACTTTAAACTTAAAATTTTTTTTTAAATTTTAATTTTTTATTTGGTAAATTCTAGGACGTGCTTAAAAGTAAGTATGATTAATTCAAATATTATCTGTAGAATTATAAAACAGCAAAATTGATTGTTTAATGAAGATAAATCGACAAGTACTTTCTTTTATAGTTGATGATTTATTTATTTACTTATTGTTAAAAATACTTTTAAAATTAAGCATGTATTTAAAAAGTAGGAGATATTTTGAAGTATATTTGGATAAGAGGAAGCAAGGTTTGAAACTCAGATGACAAAAGTAAAAAGGTAAGAGCAGCGTGCTCAACGAGGCTTAATAAATTTCAGTTGATTGTCAAAAATTCACACAGCAGGAAAAACGAATAAAAAGAAAAAACTTCCAATACAAAAGGATAATTATCTGTTTTAAACTACTTTTTAGAGGGAGTTATCATACATACGTAAAGTACTTTTGTACTTAACTTTTAAAAGAATGTAGCTTATAAAAAATAATGAAAGTTAAAAATTGTAAATATGCTGAACTTAATGATAAATCAGAAATGATCTGTGCAATATGCTTTAATGTTAAAACTCATCAAAGGGACTAACAATACGTTGGTATAATTCGATATTGTTAGAGACAATAGCGAATATTACGTTTATAAACTATAATTCACATAATGGCATTCTACACTGTAAAAAATGATTGTTTTTACAGTAAAATGCAGCTAATTTTATAGTAATAAACTGTAAAAATTGCTAATTTTACAGTAAAATGCTAAACTTTTCCAAATTTACAGAACTAAACTGTAAAATTGCTAATTTTACAGCAATAAGCTGTAAAATTGCTAATTTTGCAGTTTATTACCGTGCATTTTAGTTTTAAACTGGAACCTCTGCTGCCAGTGTATTATACTGTTATTTTTATAGTGTAATACAGCTAAATTTTAAGGCAATAAACTAAAATTACTAACTTTACATTAAGGAACTGTAAAACTGCTAGCTTTACAGTTTATTACTGTGAATTTTACAGTTTTAAATTGGAACCTCGGTTGAAAGTATTATACTGTAAAAACAACAGTTCATTTTTCGCAGTGTAGTATGAAATATGGCACTGGAACGAGGACAAAAAACTGAATACAATTTTACCTTTTCTGTTTTTAATTATTTGAATATTATAGTTAATCTTCCTTCTGTATATTGTTATTAATTTCTTATAACCTTTTTTATTAATTAGACACTCAATTCCAGCCATCAAAATAAGTTCACTCACTAACGTCTCAGCTATGATGAAACGAATCGAGCTAAATGCTCCGCCTTGTTTTCAAAAGGTCAGGCTTTAGCCTCGCGGTCATTTATGCTTCCCATCTCCTTATTACCAAGTAAACCAATCAGTAAAATGGTTGGATTTTTGATGGATGACCATCGATTCTAGTACGTGTCATCTCTTTACTCAGCTATATTTCCCTTCATCTATATCACTCTTAACTATAAGCTCTTTGGTATGCTTACTGGTCATTCTGTGAAAAATCAGCAATTTTGTACACTGCAAAAAATGAACTGTTGTTTTTACAGTGTAGTTCTGGCAACTGAAGTTCCTATTTAAAACTGTAAAATGTACAGTAATTAACTATGAAACCAGCAATTTTACATCTTCTTACAAAGTAATCAATTTTACAGTTTATTGCCGTAAAATTTAGCTGCGTTATACTGTAAAAACAACAGTATAATATTGGCAGCAGATGTTCCGGTTTAAAACTGTAAAATGTAAGGTAATAAGTGTAATATTAGCAATTTTACAGTTTTATTACAGTAAAATTACCAATTTTTACAGTTCATTACTATAAAATTATCTGTATTCTACTATGAAAACAACATTCATCTTTTACGCATTTATAGCACGTGACAGCTCCATTTCAGCTGAAAATTTTTTTTTGAAGGGTAATGGAGACAATATTTTGCTTAAGAAAGCACACATACACTCGTGATATCTGACGCATCAAAATATTGTTCATTACCCATTGAAATTGTAGTTTTTAATGACATATATAAGCTGACACGTCAGGGACAAAATGTTTGTTTTCCCGTGGAACGTCTCTTTTGCGTTTTTATAGTTCTTGGTAATTATTAAAACATTTTCAAGGTTGCGTTTGACACTTAAGAATTATATGACGTTCGTTTTGTAGTTCACACAATACATTCAGTGGCAATTGCAAAGCTCAGCACCAGATCTGTCTTCTCGAAAATTTTCAGATGTAATTTTACTTGACTTTATGTTTAAAAACAAGCAGAATTTTGCCACGCAGTTCACCAGGGGAGAGGGGGTGATATTTGAAGGATGCAATTGATTTGATTAAATATAAGTAGAGTGCTCTGGGTACATCAGTGTCAAAGTCCACATCGACAACAGTTTACTGCCTGAAATAGAATAGCAGAAAAATATGTTTAGACAAAAACACCTACCCGACTTACTTCGATCCCAAAAGCACAGTAGGTAATTTATTGCTGACATGTATGTTTACAATTTTAAACGGAGGATCCCGGCCGAACAGTTAATGACCTCCGTTTCTTTCAAACATACTAGCAAAAACCAGAAAACTACAAAAGCTATGTGATGAAGTCACTTTTTTTTTGAGTAATCTGTCAGTAAAATTTTAGATAATCGAAAAATCATCATTTTACCTTTTGAGACTTCATCTTCAGATGATTTGGTGTTGGTGGCCTTAATTTCACTCATGTATGAAGTTAACATCGAAGTTTGTACATTTGTACTCTTGTACATTAAATTATACCCCAAATTTTATGTTGAAAGCATTTTTTTAAAGGCCATTGCTTTTTTTTGTCCAAGTGAGATATGTTAAAAAAGTAAATCAAATATGGCATTACATATTTAGTTTTAGGTTTTGGTGTTTTATATAACAAGTAACTGTAAAAGGAACTTTAATCAGTAATAAAAAAAAATAGTTAAGAATATTTATACCTCCAAGTTTTTAACAATAGCGCGCTGTAGGTTAAGCAAAACCCCATGTGACGAGTCCATTTCGTAGCTATGCAGCTGTACATAGATAAAACTGGAAATATTGCAGCCATCTAAGTAAATAAAACATTTTTATGAAATCCGAGTATTTAATGATTCAATACAGATAATATATAAAAATTCAAGAGTAATACAGAGTGGTCCAATAGTGGGCCTACCGTGCTTGTATTTTTAATTGAATGTTTGCTATGTAGTTACCTTGAAGTCTTGAGAGTCATAAGTATCGGTTAGATATCCTCCACGCCGTAATGCAATTAAATTCTGTGCTATACTTGAGTAGATATCTAAATTTTCGAAACTGTGCAAAACATCTGCGAGAACAAGGCACATAATTCATATGGATGGAGTTCCACCACTGTTTGTGACCTTCAAGACTTCAATGCAACTGAGTAAAACTAATATTTAATCCTGTAATAAATATAACGTTGTAAATGAAAGAGGATTGCTTCGAACCATTCTGTGTGTAAGGAAATATTACTGAAGTCAAAATTGGGTCATATTTTTGATCGTTAGTGGCACTAGGTGGGATTGGAGGCGACCCGGCGATAAATGCTACTAGTATTTCTAGGAACCACTTTTTTATATTTTTTATTATTTTTAAGTTTCCTCGTAGCGAGTGGCAATCAGTAACCCTGATCTTTTCTCTCCATGCATGCTAGCAAACGGGTATGACAAAAAATGAAAAAAACCGAAAGTAATTATTACTATACCTGTACTAGCTGCATGGCCCGGCGTTGCACGGGCTACCTCTGAACAAAAAGTTAACAAAACTGGAATATTTTATAAGATTGGGTGTCTTACTATTTTTTCCCCAAAGGTTCTTTTATTTTTGCGTTTCCCTGTGTAAAATTTTACTATGTATTTATCATATACATATCGTAGCCTGATGTAATTAAAGTAGTTTTTTGGTAGATTGTTGTATTATTAATGCAGGTGAAATAACGAAGCACAGCTATGACCCAATAAAGGCTTTTGAAGTAACAACTTATATCCATTATTATGAAGAGCTGCTATATAGACCTATAGGTCTATATAGCGGCTCTTCATATACGCCTTATTATAATGCAAAGGATTTTTCATTTTTTGTTTAAGTAGTTTTTTTTTGTTATTCATAAAAATACTTTGTACGTGGCGCGCCAATGAGTTTCATGTTTGATTCAGTTAAGCCTTCATTCAAAATCCTCATTCTCATTATTATTACTGTTTCATATCAACCACTGTTTCATATCAAAATTACGAATCTATCGGTACCTGTTTTGACTTTGAGTTCATTGGCTTTCAAAGGAAAGAAGCAGGATACAGAGATATAGATAGAGAGATACTCAGTTTTTAATGTAAGTAGATAATATTTTTGCATCTGCTTTTTTAATTGCCAATACAAATTAACTGAGGGCTTAATATGTGATGTTGAGACGTTAAGGTTTTTCTAGCTCCCAACATATCTCCAGAGGGAGGTATTCATAACCTTACTCTCTTTTGTAAGAAATTCTTTATTTTTATTTCAAAACACATTTTTTCTAGAACTTTCACAGGTCGCCTTTTATAACTATTTCTCTGTTGTTATTGCTACTTTTTTACTCTGTTGTTATTGCGTTTACTCTGTTGTTATTGCGTTATAATTCGAATCTTTACTATACGGGACATGGCTAGTTCCTTCCTATTTAATAGTGTATAGTAAATTTAATGAAAGTAAATCTAGTAAAAACTTTCAAAACTGGGTTTTTTTATTCTATTTTTTTGTCTACATAGAAAACCTAAAACAATTCTAGGTTTTTTTTTTTCCAAAATTGTAAAAATGTATTTTTTTCTTTTTAGAACTTATTCGACAGTGTAGTTCGTTCAATACAGTATACAGTATAATGTACTAAAACCAAAACTACTTACTTCAGAATACATGATAATACAACCAGCCAGGGTGATACATAGGAAAATAGGACTGGCTACGTTGATTACTTTGAGTTTTCTGTAGCGATAGACATAATAGGTTAAGATGAGTGTCAGGAAAATGCAAATCAAAGTGATAGTCAGTAATGATATCCTGAAAGGAAAACAAAGACCATAGTTAGTTTTCTTGAACATAAAAAAGACTTAATAAAAAAACATTACCTGATAAAATAGCGTTAGGAAAGATTGAACCAAAATACTATAAAAACTCTATAGCAGTTATTTCAACATTTGGTTGAAAGAAGTTTCATGAAAACGTTATACGAGCAAGGAACATTTTAATTTATAAACGATCGTTAAAAAAAAAAAAAAACCGAAAAGTGCAGCTATTAAAATGATAGTATAGAAGTAAAGCTTAAAGGAATTGGTAAAAAGGTGTATATAGATAAAATATAATCGATTATTGAAGAATTTACGCGTAAAAATACAACAATTTAATAAAAATGGCATTCAATTTTACAAACAAATGCGTGCACTTATAACAGACATTATCTTTCTTGACAAAAAAAATACTGTAGCCATTCAAAGTGTCCCTTTAAATAATAATTTGAGTTTATATTTGAGAAGCAGAATTTTTATATTGAGCAGTAAGAGAAAGGCACGAACAATAATGTTTAATATTTTTGAAGAATTTGATTGCTAAATAGCAAAAGTAAAAGTAGCACTGGTCTCTTAGAAATTCCTGGGTATATATACTATATATACTTCTCAATTAGCATTTGAAAATTTTATGCTATATAAAAAATACGTTTTCTTATAAGAGGCAAAGTCTAGTGACACAAATGGACGTACTGTAGTAATAAGCTCCCTCTTAAGTGTTTAAAATGACTATATTAAGTGTGATACGTTTTTACGTAAATATGATTAAACATTTTTATTTTAGAGTTCACTTTAAAAATAAATCAAGGGATAAATACTGAAGAATGAATTACTTTTTATAAACATCAACGCAAAACCACGATTAACAGAATTTAATTTAAACTGCATTGAACAAGAAGCAGATTTTCTCATTGGTATGAACTACCGCAGATAATATTTACTTGCTTCAATTAAGTCACCTCATTTCAAAGATAATAAAAATCAAAACTGTGAGTCAGAAACATCTTGTAACACAATGCGTTCACGACCACTAATTGATTTCAGCCTATTTATACCAGCGGAGGGTTTTTGGATCTTAGCAAAAGTTAAATACTTCCGGTTTTATACAGAATTGAAAAAAACTACATTGGAAATGACATTATTTATGTGCAAGCAAAATTTACCGTATATTTAGTTTTTTCTGGATATCTCCTCTCTCTCTCTCTCTGTATATATATATATATATATATATATATATATATATATATATATATATATATATATATATATATATATATATATCATGCAAGTAATCTCTCGTTAGTTGACATTTTTTTATGACGATGTCAATCTGTCAAGTTTTACAGAGACATATTGGTGCGCAACGTTGATTTCGATATAAATTTAACCTATGGTGGAAAAATTTCAATACAACAGAACCTCGTTAATTCGAACACGCTTAAGACGAACTATTCTTAAGACGAAATACATTTTCGATCCTCGCCTTATGGTTGGTAATACATAATTGTTCGGATAAGACAGACTACGGTTAAGGCGGCATAATTCTAAAGGTCCCTTGGACAACTGTGTTTCTTGTTTCTAACAATTTACTTGCAATGCAGAATTGTAGTAACTCTAACTGCTGCAATGTAGATTCAAGCAAAAGCAGAATGAAACGGTATCGATTTACATGCTGTGTTACCTGAAAGCCCAATTGTAATTAGCTAAACAAGGAGAATCGTCTTCGCAATAATCACAGCCAGGTTGACATCTTTTGCACACAAACAGCATGTCATAAGTCGGGCTGCAACAAAAAAGTTAATTACGAAACAGAAACATGAATAAATAATATAACCCGCTTTTAAGCGGAAGTAAGGTTGTGCAGGCTCGCAGTGATTGGATTTGGGGGCTCTAAACTTCCCAAAACCATTGATTTTATACCTATTATCAGTCCTAGTATTATAATTTATGGGCATGTGACAACTATGACTAAAAATTAAGAGAGTACAAGGAATAATGAAATGATGGTTCAACAAAATAAGACAGATTTATTTTTACCCCAAACAAAACAGATTTTACTTGGGTCAAATGTATTAAAACTACCGGGGAAAAATTGGGATACTTAGTCAGTTTTAAAAATTATTTCAAACATTTTCAGGAAATCTATATTTTAGTGTCAGATTTGCATGAGTTTTCTTTTTATAAGGCGTAAATTCTATTCTAAGGCGTACTTACATGTTATTTTCACTCCATGACCAATGTGCACAAATTATAGTGCAGTTGTGCAAAAATTTTAGTGTTTTTAAATAGTACAGTTCTTTCTACGTATTAAAATCTTTTTTAAAACAGATATAGATCTTTTCCACTCAAAACCATTGTATCCAATAAAATTCTTCTGAACTCAAAAACTCAACTAAGTTTCTTTTGCAGTAATTACTTTCCTTGCTTTTAGTCTAGAAAAGATAAACATGACATTGCTACTGAGGAATTTTTGTTATTTAGTGGAAAATTCTTCAATTGAAAGCAACCTTTTAAACGAATGATTTATCCTTAGCATTAGAACGGAAGTTTTTTTCTTAATAAATATAATTCTCATTAAAGGAGAAAAGTTTTGGAAACTTTCTTAAAATATTTTCTTTTTATTTCGAACAAGTATATTTCGCAGGATATGGATAGAAACATTGCAGTAGCACAGAAAATAGAAAAGGTTCTATCCGAAACAAATTAAAAATAAATGAATAAACAAAAATAATAAATTTGATTATTGGAAATGTTGATTTCACAGCTATGAATTGAGTAACAAGCAGCAAAGTTTAGGAATGGAATGCTATTAAGTACAGAACATGTTGCTTAAAAAAGCTTTTCACTTATTGGAAACTCCATTTTACTAAAAAACATCAATTGCTGCACGAAACAGCCTGCAAAGAATCTAAATGTGCTAGATCCTTGATTCACTGCATTAAATTTATGAAGAACATGAACTCTACTTCAATGAAATATGACTAAAGTTTGAAGATTTCTAGAAACAATATTTATATGGCGTTGTTTTGGCTCCGTAACTCACGTATCTTACGAGATATGCCCGTTACGGAGAAAATAATTTTATTTAAATATTTTATTGGAAATATTCAAAATTTAAATGTATTTAAAAGAAGTGTTATCCATGGTCTTCGTGAAATAAAATAGGTATTTAACAAATTTCCAGTCTTTATAAGTTGTTTTTTGAAAAACTGATACGTCTTGTTACCTAGGAATCGCCCTTAAATTCGCTTTTCGCGTTGTTATGAGAGTTTTGCTCCTTCCCGTACTCCAAGATCAAACTCTTTAATACACTAGGTGGCCAAAAGTATCCGGACACCTTCAAAAATTCACATTTTTACATATAGCTCGAGAAATAAGTGATCAATTGTTCTTTAACTTTAGTCATACAAAATATAGGCTTCACCGAACATTTCCAAGTTGAAATTAAATTACCCTTGTATTTAGGGGACGACAAGAAGGGGGGTTGAAAGAAAAACCGCTTTTTGACCATAACTCTTCGAAAATAGCTCGTAATAAGCTATAAATTTCAGTAATTAATTGGTATACTATGCATAATTACTGTACAAATTTTTATGAACGTACGACTCTTACTTCCGAAGATATGAAACATTTTTTAAAAAACGGCAATTTTATTTTAAGGGTTTTTGCTCATAACATGCAGAGTTTTTGATCAAACCTTATCAAAACTTCAGGAAAAATGAAAAAATACAAGAGAAAGAACATACTAAAACGGTAAATAAAAATATTAAAAATCTGATGAGATATGAACGTTAAAAGGAAATATTTTTTCACGGCGCATGCGCGAACGACAGAAATTTATAACTACAAAAATATTGTACCCTGATTTATACTATCATGAAAATTGAAAAAGATATCAACGATCTAGTGAGCTGTATTTTATTCATTCGCAGACAATACATAAAAAGTGAGGGTCTGTCCACAAAGAGCTATTTTTAAATTAAAGGTTATTGCGTCTTCGTTCAAAACCAACGTTTCAGGGGGTGTCCGCATACTTTTGGCCACCTACGTATAAGGTCTTTTTGGCCGAATAGGCGAAATGTGACTTCTATGCCGAATATAAATTTTCAAACTGCATACAATTTAACATTGAAGAAAATGCTCAATTGTCACCACACAATTTGTGGAGAACCCCTTGCCATTTATGTATTGTCTGCGAATGAATGAATTATAGCTCACTAGATCGCTGATATCTTTTTCAATTTTTACGATATTCAACTGGAATTTTTTTTATAAGATGCAGTATAAAACCAGGCTACAATATTTTTGTAGTTATAAATTTCTGTCGTTCGCGCATGCGCCGTGAAAAATTATTTCCTTTTAACGTTCATATCTCATCGGACTTTTAATGTTTTTATTTACCGTTTTAGTATGTTTTTTCTCTTGCATTTTGTCATCTTTCTTGAAGTGTTGATAAGGTTTGATCAAAAACTCTGCGTGTTATCAGCAAAAACCCTTCAAATAAGATTGCCGTTTTTTAAAAAATGTTTTATATCTTCGGAAGTAAGAGTGATACGTTCATAAAAATTTGTACAGTAATTATGCATAGTATGCTAATTAATTACTGTAATTTATAGCTTATTCCGAGATATTTTCGAAGAGTTATGATCAAAAAGCGGTTTTTCTTTCAACCCCCCTTCTTTTTGTCCCCCAAATGCAAGGGTAATTTAATTTCAACTTGGAAATGTTCGGTGAAGCCTATATTTTGTATGAATAAAGTTAAAGAACAATTGATCACTTATTTCTCGAACTATATGTAAAAATATGAATTTTTGAAAGTATCCGGATACTTTTGGCCACCTAGTGTATTTCTCTTGCATATTTAATCTTGCTTGGCTAAATTTTCAATATGCTTCATTACAAAATATTTTAAAATGTGACTGCAAAGCCGGGTTTAAGCTCATAACTTCGGGATTCGATCCGAGTACGTAATTGTTTTGAGGCTGATCGGGCGCCTTCTGATTCGAAATATTTTGAAATAAGCATACAAAACTGAAAATATATAAAGTTTGGAACATTATTTCAACACTATGTACTGCTTTTTTTTACCTAAAGTTACTTCATTTATGAAAACTAAGGGTATTTTCTGCAATTTTTTGTGAAACCGACTCGAATGACGGTTTGAAACCAAAAATTCAAAGGCTAATTCTTACTACAAGGTAGATATATAGTAACACCTCGTTACATATGGCTCCTCATTACATCGCTCATTCGGATATATCGCGCTTTTCCTTTGTCTCCGGAAAAAATATTAAAAATAAATAAATAAATAAATAAAATAATGCCCTACATTTGACATCACGGAGTGAAAAAGTTACATTTCTTAAAAAACGTATTTTCTCTTTTTAATCAGTGAGCAAAACTGACTTATTTTCCATACCGTTAGCTTGTTGCAGTTTAAATTTCAGTTTTCCAAAAAACGACAGAAATATTTATTAGTTTGTTATTTCATAAGAAGTATTGTTAGATAAATTTTCTTTTGCTTTCATTAAGAAAATTATCCTGTTATGACGATAAAGTAACATTTTCGTAGAGGCATATATATTTAATTTTAACGTTAATTGAACTGTTACTTTTTGCTCTCTGTCATATCGCGTTTTTCACCTCTAGTCATAACCTATCATCCCCCAGAGAACAAACAAAAACACTATTTACTTCCGCTTTTGTTAAGTCTTTCCCTTTAAAACTTAATAATTTTGAATCATAAGCTATATTATTCTTTGTGTAACATTTTTAGATATCATGATTGGATCAATATTTTCTTTCCCCCTTTTCAACTCTCGACAATAGCGAAATCACAAAGAGTGCAGTATTGATAAAAGCAAAATGATACCTGTTTAGTGTTATCTTGTCCTTGAATGCCGATTCGACAAGAGTACCGTTGAAAATGGGTTTCCCAGTTGCTGAATAAAAACCATCCCTACAGTGGCACTTGTAGGAACCTCGAACCCAGCCGTAACCAGGAGTAAATACGCACTGGAAATAACAAGTTTATTTAATTCATTGCAACGATTTAACAAGTATAAAATTCTTAAATTAAGTTAGAGCAAATCTAAGTTATTTTTAGTTTCTATCCAAATATTTACTGATGGAAATTGAAATTTCACTTTTTCAAATTAATTAAGTTTAGACATCGATTCCCAAAAGGTGGTTCGCGAACCCCTGAGGTTTCGCAGGAGATACAAAAAGAGTTCGAAAAAAAAATATTGTAAAGGCTGAATTGTAACATCTTTTTTTTGATCAAATCGCATGAAGCGTTTTTCTTAAAGCTTTTTTTTTTTTTTTTTGCTAATAATTTAATTTAGTTGGATGAAAAAAAGAGAATTTAATTGATCTGAGACATTTTCTATAAAATGTACTTTAGAAAATCACTTTTAATTGGTTTTAGATTCAGTGTTTCAAATAAATGCACTTTTGTGTCAAAAAATGACATTTTAAATAATAATATTCCTTTTTACAACGTTTCTGTGGGATAAAAGATTTTCAACTCACTGAGATAAATGCAGAAGCAACTTAAAGATTGAACCTAATGTAAGACTCAAACTGTCAGATACTTGAACCAAATTTTAAATTTCTTTTCTCCACTGAGTTTGTTCTTTTGAATTTCTTTTGAAATCATTTTCTAGCTATCATTGCAGTTTGTAGCAATGTTTTTACTTTAATTTTTTGCAATTATTATTTTTGTTCTTGATATGAACCATTGTTTCTCAACTTAAAAAAAAAAAAAAAATCCTAAACTTTATTGTGTGGAGCAGGGGGAGCGGCGCTTAACCTTTAGGAACCGGGCGGTACACATTTTGTACCATAAATCTTTTTTCTTTAGAGGAGGGGGTTGACATTTTCACTCAAACCCTTTGGAGCCGGGGATTTTTTCAAATTTTCGCCCATGTGGTACGACAGTTTATACCTTCTCTTTTCAATGGAAAAGAAATCTGTGGTTCAACTGTCATACTACCTGGGTAGAAAGAAAAATTTCTATAGGAACAGCCCGGATCCAAAAAAATAATGCATAGTCTACAAGGGGTTTGCCAACTTCGTTCAGATTTTGGAAGTGGGGTTTTGAAAGGTTGTGAAGCGCTGCTTTAGAGGATTGAATATCAAGCAAGCACTTGTCTCTATATATTTGTTCTAAAGAGCTCAAAGGTTTAAATATGCGAGTGAAGAGTCATTTCGAATGGGAAATATATAGGTACACTGTAGGTAGTGAATCTAGCCATAGACACCATATCAGTGGTGTTCCTAGGGATGATTCTAGCCTTGTGAGTAGAAGCCAGGGGGTGGCATTTAGACCAATTAAAAGAAAACTGAAGGGGAAAAAATGATCAAGAGAAAAATACTGCAAAAAAAAAAAAAACACTCGTAAGAATAAGAGTTAGAGGGGAATTCAATTAATTTGAAATGATGGGTACATGCAGGGGTGCTAAATGTAACTAAATTATTGGGAAGAGGGAAATTCTCCATTTGCATTATGGAATTCAATTTTACCAAATGATAAAATACGAGTAAGCACACATATCATACATACATAAATAACTTTTAAGGAGAAGGAGCGTTGTGCGTTAGTAAAAAAAAAAAACAAAGCTGTAATATCGTCTCTTAATTTTTCGAATCAATCAATCAATCAACATATTCTGAAAAAGGAAATTTTTGAGAGGTTAAAGTAACCTTCCGTCACCTCTCTTCGGAACTGCCCTGAGGAGACGGGTGCAATTTCTGAAATTTTATCACGGTCTCTGAACCTTACTAGCACACTGCTGCACAATATACAGACCAGGTGGTGTATTTAGTGGGATTATTAGTGGTATGAAATTTTATGCTTGTGAACAGAAAGCCACCTTATTCAATTTTTCACTGTTGTTATTCAGCTAATCTATTGCATTTATTCAGAAAAATCAGTGCGAAATGATTGTAGATGATGCTGATTTGGTCGTTCAAAAACATTGAAACCACAGCTCAGTTCGTTCTCTCGCTCAATAGGATAAAGATTTGTGTTGCGTTTACGAAAAAGATAAGACCATATGTAAATAATAATAATAAAAAAAGATCATTTGACAGCGTGAATCAGTGGTATGCTTGGAGGGGACAGTAACAAATCAGCGATAAACAAACGACGAATATTGGTTCAATTTTTTGGTGTTGTAGAGAAAAATCTCAAAAGTGGCAAACCAACTTTCGATCCATTCGGTTTATTTCGATTTATCTTTTCTCTGAACAGACCATAGTGGTACTGCAGGGCAAAGCACTGTCTACAGGCCTTAGTGTACAGGCCTTAGTACAGTTAACTAAAACTGGTCTATCCAGTGAAGTTAAATAATAAGTGAAGAAGCACTAATGCATTTCCTACGCAAAGCGTCTGAATGAAAGTTGATTAATTCAATTTCTTAATTGATTTTTTCATGAGCTGAACTGAAATGACAAGCTAAATGGAGTTTGTGTTTTTCAAAAAGTTACTTAAGGCATGAATATTTGTCTCTCATACTTGCTAAGATGTAACTAATTACTTCTACATATTTGAAGAAAATTAACTGAAGCTACCCTATATAGATATACTATAAACACTATATTACTTTTTTTAATAGATAAAATACAATTGGAGCGTTTCTTGAACGCACCCTCATAAGTTTGTTCATGAGGGATTCTGCCTATCGCATACTAATTCTATTAGGGGGTGTGTCCTAAAAAGATAGAGACTCAGCTTGTAGAGAAAAAATTATGCTGCTTATAAACGTAAAAAATCCAACAAATAATAATTGTAATTAAATTTAATACTTTAATGTCTGTTTTTCGCTTATATGAGGAAGCTCGAGTTTATATTTAGTCTTTGTTTTCTTTCTTCTATGCTTTTTTAATTCATCAGGGTCACAAAGTAAAGCATTGCAAGTAATGAAAGAAAGAAAAGATGAAAGTAGATTACTTATTTTCATGAATTTTTCTCAAAAATTATTTTGAACCTTAAAACCTCGAACTCAATTTAGCAAGGAACTTATCTTAACCAAAGTGGATAAAATGAATACAAAATATAATAAAATCTAGAAAATTGAAATTAAATTTATGGGCTTACTAAAGTAAAACATTTTTTATACTTTTGTTCCCTTTTTCTCTCAACGTAATTATGAGACACTTAAAGCTTTAACACCAAGTGCTAAACTTTGATAATTTTGATGTAAATATTCATTTAAAATTGTTTTTCTGAACAATTCCGACAGAATATTTGAAACCTAAAAATTTAGCACATTTATTTCTTAACTTTTATCTCATATTATTATGTCACATTGCTTAGCTTTAAACTCAAATAGTGCTTAATGGAGCTTACTTAATTGCCCGAAAAGATTGAGGGAAATAATTTTATGATTCCCTGATTAAGTATATATCTAATTCCAGACATTCGATTAATTTTATGATGCACATAAAATCCAGCAGAATTCACAACGGGCATTGTAACGTAAAGACAAATAAAAATAGAGTTGCTATTTTATAGCTGCGATAACAAATGTCTTACTTACGATTTATTTAATGTATATTTTAGTGATATGAATTAGAACTTCATTAGCTAGTTTTAACTACTTTTTTTAAATGTTCGGGTTTTATTGGTATTTATCTAATTTGTATGCAACAGGAAAGAAAAAAAATATTTTTCGTTAGATAAAAAGTAATAAACGGTTTTGTTTTAAATTGAGATGATTATATTATTTTGCTTTACCTAAGAACGTATATTTTGTTTCTAAGAGTACTGAAATAAATTTATTCAACATGGAAGAGTAAGGAATATTTTAGTTTCGTTATCGCTGTATTTTCGTCTGTGAAGCATAATAAATGTTTTGTTTCTGGGACGAAATAAATATTCTATTTTGCTTGCAAAGCATAACATCAACGAAAGTGCTATTCTTTTACTTCCTTTCCTCCCTAAGTTCTTAGCAAAATTTATATCGCGGTTTTAAAAGAGAGTATTTGCTTTCTTCTTGATTTACTCATGGGTGGAAATTATGATGGTGTTCTCGAAATCTATGGGAAAGATCGTAAAAACTACAAACTTCAATTCAGTTCTCCTCGATTCAGTTTTCACAAGATAACATTATTCTACTTCTTTTTTTTTTTTTTTTTCAATTTTACTGTGAGCTAGGAAGAAAAAAAAAGCTTTTCAATTTTATGTCGTCGTATTTCTCATACACTCCTGAATCGTAAGGGATTTTGTCCAATATTTGAGTTAGCAAATTTGAATTCTATTTCCTACAAGTCTTTTCGTTCTCTCACTTCTCTTCCTTAAAGTCATTCCTTTTGTTTATATTTGCAATAAAATATTTTTGATCTGTTGCCACTCCTTAAGTTTTAAAGCTTTATTTGGAACGATACATTTATTTCGTGCAACCAGTGAAAGTCATAAATTTTGCATCAAAGCAATATAGTAAATTGGTATGCTGAGTTCTAGTAGCAGCTTGAGGATTTAACGGTCTCTCTCTCTCTCACTCTTTTTGTTTCAAAGAAAAATTCGTCATTATCTACCTGTTAATCGAATGTAGCATAGTAAAGGATCACTTTCGCAAACCGTTTATGATTGTCACGCTGCTAGTGAGCGATAACTTCTCAGAGTGCTCATATTTATTCACTTAGTTTTTCTCTCATGTTTATGTTTTTATATCAGTAAGTGTATACGATCATTGATCAGTAATAATCATGTGTTCAATAGGGACTATATGGTCCTGATTGTGCTTGCGTTAAACTAGTCTCCGGAACTCTGTTTAGTAATAGGAACAAAATGCTTATTCTATTAACATAGACTTTCGTTGTTGCATTTAACTTAATATCTTGCTGGAATTTGATGAAAATAAAATATTGTTTTCCATTTGTAAACTATTGTGTGTAGTGCGTTTTAAACCGAAGTTTACGAAGTATAATTTCAATATTATTACTTCTTTTGCTAATTTCTACCAGAAATTAAGTAGCATATATAGTTAAGTAGGTACTCATAATTATTAACGTAATTAAGTTGGTTTCGCATCAGCTTTTTTGTTTTACAGCAGTAGCAAACTTTAGGGTAGGTCAGACATACCGAAGCAAATCATTTTTGTATAGAAAAATACAGGCTGAACGTCAGGTATGCGCGTGAAGGAGCCAATAATACAGAATAAATCAGTGAAGATATGGGTTACAAAAAGAGGTTTATTGATTATGTTGTGTGCATAATGCTACAGAAAGTTTAAAATTCCGTCCATCTGCAACAATACAAATCTCAGCACGGCAAACGCTTTCAAGCAGTCTAGACCTGCTACGGGCACGCCCTTTAGTAAGCATACAATATGTTTTTGCTTCTATGTTTCTATGAAAAAATGTCTGATATTCCCTTAAAGTTTGCCAGAGCTCGTTTTGAAACACCGTGTATGTAAGCACCCCACATGCGCTTATATAAATCGAGGGCCGTGGTGGCCCGATCGGTAAGGCATCGGACTCGTGTCCGAAAGGACCCGGGTTCGATCCCAGTCGATCAAAGATCCACCGTCTTGATTAATGGTGACTGGGAGGCGTTAAAAATGTCGTGGTCACAAAGTCCTCCAAGTGAAACGATACCTCTGGTGGTGCTAGGGCCTATGGTTTGCTCGACCCTAGGTTCTGGTTCAAAATTAAGAGCAGAGCGCTCTTCAGGGCCCTATCCCGGTTAAACCACTAAGCTGGTAGGTACGGGGGACCCTGGAGGGTGAAATGAAATGAAATTATATAAATCGAAGAACAAACGCATGGTAAAGAGGAACATTCATTTAAGCACAAACGATAAAACACAATTTGCTGTAGTTCTTCAAAATCAACGGTTCATTATAAAATATGATTATCTAGTACATTTTATAGCAATTACGATTTCATCCTCCTATTTTGTCAATGTTTTTATTTAAAAGCTAATGAGCTTCACACGCATAGAGCTTCACATGCTATGAGCCTAACCTCCGGATACACACAGGAAATATTTTACAATACATATGAAGGAAAAAACACTCAAGGCAAGGTGGGAATCAAATCTTAGGCCTGCAAAGATGCAGCTTCTATCATAGAGCCAGGTTTTTTCAAATATTTCAGATTACATTATTTACAAAAATTCTTACGAACTGCCAAAAGACTAATGCATTTCTTCACCCAAATATAAAACTATTCCGAAGTCTCATTTGATATAACTTAACGTCTTCAAGACCACTCAGATGATGCCATTTATCACCACTAATAGCGTCTTTCGTATGAATGAATAGCTCTGCGCAATAAGCAACGAGAAGTCCGATAAATAAACATGAGCGGGTCGATACTTCTTACCTTGCTCGTCTGGTTGTGACACTTGTGCGTGCCCAGGAAAGTATCCATCTGCCACACAGACACGTTCTCCCCCATAGACAACTGGTCGCATTGATTGATGTCGATGTCGCTGGCATCCACGTCGACGCTCATAACGCCGACAAGTCTGTTGGAGATAAGAATGCTTGATTGATTTGAGCAACAGTAAACTACAACACACAAGAAATTTTTCGTGTGATATGGGGGTGTCGAAGCAATTGCGTTTGATAGCTCCTGAGAAAAGATGCGAGGCTGAATTTATCTGATGAATCGTATTTTTTAGCATTTACTTCAAGAAATTTGGAAGTTCTCATTTATTAACTAACTTGAGCCGGAGCTAAAGGGTTTGCGTTTGCGTGGTTCTTTCAGAAACCTTGATTAATGGTTAAAAATCAGATTGATAAATGTAGTACTTTCACATACGACATGCTGTTAGAAAAGTATCCGGTCTTATCTTTTTAAAAATGAAAACCTGATGCATATGGATCAACAGCACTTGAATGAGCATGACCTTGAACCTTTGTAAGAATGACCGATTTTTTTTAATCAGTCAATAGCATCAGTCACTGGCAAACATTGTTTGATTTAGTTAGTGTGTAGGATTCTCGTCAGGTTTTTTAGCTTCGAGAAAAATATTGGAACGACTGGAATAGCTCTACTGCATCAACTTTTGAGAGAAACTGAGTAACAGACAAATGCTTCAAGAAATTCGGAAATTTTTATTTATTAATGTACTCGAGCCAGAAGGCATGTGTTTGCGTAGTTCCTTCAGAAACCTTGATTAAAAGTTAAAAAATCAAGATTGATAAATGTAGTACTTTCACATACGACGGCTGTTAGAAAAGTATTCACTCTTTTTTTTTAATGAATACCCGATGCATACGAATCAAACGCACTTGAATTAGCTGATCTTAAAACTTTGTGAGTATGATTGATTTTTTTTTTTCAATACGCAAAAAGCATCAGTCACTGGCAAACATTTTTTGACAGAGTTAGAGTGTAGGGTTCTCGTCAGATTTTAGTTTTGAGAAAAATTATGCTACGACTGGGGTTGCTCTACTGCATGAAATTTTGCCAGAGAATGAGTAATAGACAAGGGGAGCATTTGAAAGATGCCGACGGCTTTCAGTGACGATTTCTCAGCACATTTGTCTCACGTGATTTTGACGTTTTTACCCAAAAACCATATTTCTACAGTTCAATAAGCTGTTCACCCTCCTGATATGGACCCTTTTAGTTGTTTCCCAATCTCAAGATGTGACTGAAAATTTAGTGCTGTTCCGTCATTTTACTTGAAATTAAAAATCTGACGAAGGCACTACACTGTATCTCAGTCAAATTCTGTTTTTGCCAGCAATTGACGCGATTGACAGAGAGGAAAAAGATTGTGTATGCTTAGAAAGTTTCAAAGTCGGGCCATGCAAGTGCGATAGATTCATATTGTTTAGATCACGCCATTTCCTCCCGCATTATTGTGTGTAGTCAATACCAGTACATTGCAAAAAATGAGCTGTTGTTTTTACAGTATAATACTGGCAGCCGAGGTTCCAATATAAAACTGTAAAATGCACAGTAATAAACTGCAAAACTACCAATTTTACAGTTTCTTACTGTAAAGTTAAAAATTTTACAGTTTCCCAGGTAGCACAAATAACCTTTAAACGTTTTATAAACGTTTTTAAGCGGTTGTTACAACGTTAATAACCATTTTACAACCTTTAAAAAACGAAGTGTGCTGCTTGGGTCATTACATTAAAATTTAGCATTGTTATACTGTAAAAGCAATAGTATAATACTGGCAGCAGAGGTTCCAGTTTAAAACTGTAAATTTCAAGGTTAATAAACTGTAAAATTAGGAAGTTTGCAGTTTATTACTGTAAAATTAGCAATTTTACAGTTTATTACTATAAGATCAGCTGTATTATACTGTAGAAATAACGTTTATTTTTTACAGTACAATATTGTGTGTAGTCAGCACCAGTATGGTAATATTAACAGAATTTTACACTAAAGCTGGCTAGAACAGCTGAAGCTGATCTTCAGATGCAAATATGAATAATTTTGTAAACACACTTTAGTGTTTCCATGTATCATTTTATCTCGAGCCCCAATTCAGGTCGCTTTCGAAATCCAGTCTCGCTCAATAGTCTCGACTTTATGTATGTTAATGCTGAAAATTCATATTCACAGAGATATGGAGTTTTCAAAGCGACTTATGGGTAAACAGAATAACACCTTAATCAAAAAATTTTCAGCATCCATGTTTGCTCATTCTGTATTTGCTTGAAAATCATCTCTTAGATAGATTTCCTGTTTCTAAATATCTGTTTCTAAATGATTAGAGGAAGCATATTTACGTAGATTTTCACGGCATCTTTTAAAATTACTTCTCTGAACTAATATTTGTAATTTAACTTTGCACTACAACCAAAACCCTGACATAAGTTTCTTGAACTCCTTTGTATGCTGCAATCTTCGATTTTTTGCATCAATGTTGTTCAATATTGGAAAGTGATAAGTTTTGTTCTGAATGCTGAAGTTGCACAGAAAAGGGCGATGCAGTCAAGAATCCTTACACCTATTAAATATTACATGTGACAGCAAAAAACTAAAAATCTAATATATAAACATGAATGTATGCATATACCTATGTACCAATGTAATTATGTACCAATGTACCTATGTACCGATGTATCTATGTCCTTTATAGACTCAAAAACTACCCGTCAGATTTCGCTAAAAATTTCACAGTTTGTTTGTGTTTTCACTGGGCACATTAATTGGGCTAATAGAAAAAAAAATCTAACAGGTAGTTCTATTTCTATTCCAATGTTAGTTTAAACTTCCACATAAAATCTCTAATGTTTTAAAGGCTTTCCTCCTTTCAAATCATTATTTAGTGCTTCATCATCAACTTCCCCTCGATAGCTAATTTTTGCGCTTAAAAGTTACCTTTGCTTCGCGTGATTTTCTGAGGTTTCTCTCAATTCAAATAGTTAAGAAATCTTTCTTTCGTGAGTATTCACGTTTAAATGCATAATACTTTTCTTTATATACTTCAAAAGTAGAAACGCAATATTTTTGAAAATCACAGATTTGACGCATTTAAGTTTGATTTCACGATGTCCTTCACGCCGATTTAACTGATCACATTGTCACAAAAAATACTTTCTTGGATTTCGCATGTTGCATTTTAGCCCGCACTACGTTGGACATATCCACTAGTATTATAATAAGTTTTACTTTTTAAATGTATTTTTTTTTTTTTTTTACGCTCACGCTTTTTCTGAAATTTTTCTAATCCTCTTAAGAAGAGGACGCCCTGTTGGCGTAGAACCTCTGATATAACACTTTGAAATAATTTAACAAAAACATGTGATTTTGGAATAGAAACGAAGAAATAAAATGTATCTCTCACCCATCCATCCCAAGTATGTTTTCAAAATATTACTAGCAACATAAGAGCTAAGAATACAAGATTTTGTTGTCGCCTTGATACAGTGTTAAAAAAAATCCTTTGAATCTGAGAAAGAGTCACATAACTTCGTAATAAATAGAACTCTAATACTTCCTTTTGTGAAAGGAGTTTCACTTCGTGTATCTTCGTTTGATTTCAAAGTGTTGCGTAGAATTCTTTAGAATTTCAAAAGATATTCTCTCGGAAAAAATATTACGAAACGATCGAAAGCGTATCTGAGTTTGTAATTTTTTGCATTTTTTTAAAGTTTACATATGGCGTATAATATTTGATGGTTGAAAAAGAAAAAACGACGTTCGAGAGAATGTTATTGATAATTCTTTTTGGAGAAACGTGCTTACTAAAAGCAGTATGATTTCAGAGTTAGATATTCTGTGATTTTATACGGTTTCTTATCACAAAGGAGACAACAATAAATAACAAAGGTTAAATCTCACACAGCTCGTGTTTCATTTTCAACTGCATATCCTCATCAGAGTTTAAACTTTTTATTCTTTGTTTCTTTTCTTCTCTCAATAAAATGTATTATGAAAATTCCTTGTTTATTTTCGTTGCTGTTTTTAAATTTAACAGTAAATGCATTAAAGTTTGCTTTTAGCGGGTAAATTTAAAGAAGTAATTTTTTACGTACTGTATAGGAACTTTTCTTTTAATTAGCTCAAAATAACGCTTCTTTGGAAGTAAAATAGTTGAGCTTTTAAAGAAAGTTCCTGTTTATCCCTGTCTTACATTTTGACAAAACAATGAGTAAACAATATGAACTATAGAAAGTGTTAGAACATAAATAAAGAACATTTTCCCTGTGGATGTTTTTTAGCCTACTTTCCCGTTAAAAATAAAAGAAAGACGAAAAAAGATTAAAAGTGGCTTAATGCATCCAAAAAATATCGCCAAGTCCGAAAAAAAAAGTCAAAAAGAAACAAAAAAGAAAAATTAATATTGAAAAATTAAATATTGGAAAGTAGGGTATTAAGATGGGGGATTTGTGTGTCGGTCGGTCGGTTGGTCTGTCAGTCTATCTGTCCCCCCCCCTTATTAACTTTTGAATGAACATTCCGATTTTAACAATTTCTTTTTTGTTGGAAAGATCTCACCAAGTACAGCTCATTACCTGATTTGATTTTTCGATTTGAACAATTTTTGGTTCAACTTTGAACCGTTCAAATAACCTGTCCCGCGATACTAACTTTTTAGTGAACAGTCCGATTTGAACAATTTTTTTTAGTTGGAAAGATCTTATCAAGAATACTTCATTCCCGTATTTACATTTCCGATTTGAACAATTTTTCGTTCAACATTGAACCGTTCAAACAAACTGTCACCCCTATAATAACTTTGTTTCAATCGGACTGTTCATTCCAAACTTTTTTTTTGTTCGAAGGATCTCGGCAAGGATACTTTATTACCATATTTAAATTTTCAATTTGAACATTTTTTCGTTCAACATTGAATAGTTTAAACAAGCTATCACTCCTAAGATTTTTTGAGTGAACAGTCCAATTTAAACAAACTTTTTTTTTGTTCGAAGGGTGTCAGCAAGGATACTTTATTACCGTATTTAAATTTTCCATTTGAACATTTTTTCGTTCAATATTGAACCGTTCAAGTAACCTTTCTCCACCTAATAACTTTTAAGCGAACCGTCCGAATGGAATAAACCTTTCTTTTGTTCGAAAGATCCCGGAGAGGTTCATTCCCATATTTCGCTGTTTGATTTGAACCATTTTTTGTTCAATGTTGAACCGTTCATAAAAAAAACTTAACATTAGAGCCTACGGGGAAATTTTAGTTGAATGTTGATCCTGAACTTAGAGCGGATTTCCTTCAAACTAACTTTGTAAGAAAATGGTTTTGATAAATAATGTATGTAAAGTACTTTTCTGAATAATCTTCTGTGAGGACCCTGATTTCAACTCCGACTCCGCATACATGGCGGAAATGCAAGCTCAGAAAAAAATGACTGACTGTGCAGACGATTTTTTTGTTTCTTTATTCATTTGTTTTATTTTATTTATTATTATTATTATTATTATTATTTGGCAGACGATTTTTTTGTAACAAACATTTTTCATTCACGAGCGCATTTTTTCTTTATTTATATTTAACAACTGGCAACGGATTAAAAATGAAATTCGAGATATTTTATTAACGGACGAGTTTTGTTTTCTTTCTTTGATAAAATGTGTTTTAATGTTCTTTGAATTTTTAATTTTTTTTTTTTTTTGAAAACGATTGAGGAATTTTTCTACGGAAGAACTGTAACAGTTACATTCTTTAAAAGGTGCGACAAAACTTTATTTATTCGTTTATTTACTTTTACGTGTCTATTTTATCTGATGAGAAGGGTATATTTTGCTTTGAGAAATCAGCTTTAAGTGCTAAAAAGGTGTGTTTGACATAATTTTCAGTCTCCGATAATCAAGAGAATAATGATCAGATGCTAGAATGCCGATGTCGATGTACGGGAAAGTAGGCTCGTTTAGTTCTTGACAGAACTTCTTGTTTTTTCAAGTAGCGCTACGGTAATGATTTTCTTTGTGAGAGATAAAATATAGTTGGTATTTTGTATTGTTGCTGCAATGCAGTGCAGTTTTTAATCATATTTGAAGCCCTAAAGCTGATACACGGACTTCTTGTTCTAAAGTAAAATATTTTTGAACCCTTTATAAATTACTTGTATACAAATAATTGATATTTGACACCAAATATAAATTTGACACAAAGTTAAATGCAAACTCAATCGGAGAACATAATTGGTTGCTGGTGCGTATTAAAATTGATTTCAAAAAATTCTAAAATCTCCGACAGGTTTTGTTTACTGTATTACTGTTAAATAACTATATTGTATGAAATTTTTTTTTAATTTGACGCCTTAATTTGAATCAATGAAAGCCTAAAAACTTAATTTCATTGTAAAGTTTGACAAATTCATTAAGTTCGTTATAAACAATTTATGTTCTTTTAAGTTCAGCTTTGAAATCTTTATAAACAATTTACTTTATAATTAGTTTTGTTCATTTTTGATTTTCGCAAGATGTAAAATCTTACCCCACACCGATAGAACACGTCATGTATAATACTTCGCGTTAAAATAAAGGGAAGTATTTGCAGAAATTAGTTTTGGAGATATTTAAAAGAAACGGGTTTTAGGTTCCATACTAACAATAGGAAAACGTTAGGATTTGACCTTTTTTCCATGCTTTATTTTTAGAATAAAGTAAATACAGACACGTTTTTACAATAAAGCTAAAGGATAGTACACTTTCAAAATGGTGAGCTACGAATTTGACAGTTTTTACGTTTTTTGAGGGGTGATAGGGTGGTTCTGAATTGAGGTATTTGGTTCAGGTATAAATATTTGGTTCTTAATTGAGTTTGGTTACTTCCATGTGGTATTCTAACTCTAATCCGCTCCAAAAGCACGGTCCTTGTTCACTGATCTCCTCAGAAAAAGGCAATCATTGTCAAAGTTCATAGCTCAACTCAAGGGCGGATCCAGAAATGCTCCAAGGGAGGGGCGAATTTTTTTCCCACTTGCCCCCTTTTTTTACTACATATTATGCTGGTTAAAACATGTTTATTACAAATGTTTCGGTCTTCAATTTCGAAAACAATCCAGATCAGAGCCCGAATCCCAATCACTTGTCATATAGTATCGAAGATCATCTAAAATTGCCTTTTTAGAAGAGTCCGTCAAGGGAAGGGCGATCACCCCCATCGCCCCTGACTTGTATTCGCCCCTGGATCAACTAAACAGAGGTGCACTATACAGTAGATGACAAAAATGAAAAATTAGCAGATAATACCCACAGTATAAAAAACGTCTATAAAAGGTGGACGAACTTACCTGTCTCCAGCTGGGTTTTCCTTGGAAGTACCAACCAGCATTTTGGTGTAAGATATGAGCCATTTCTTCGATTCACAAAAGTAGTAAGGATTAGTCCAATTAGCTCTGAGGCTGTCGTTGAGGTTATCCGGATGATTCATCAACGGTATCTTCCAATGGAACTGATCACTGAGCACGTAATTGTGCAACGTCGTCAACAGTGTGGATTTATGTGGATTCGTGATTTTATCTCCTTCGTTCCTCACTGTCACATAAAAGTCCGGTTGACGGAGAGTTCCGTTACCAACCCATAAAAGTCTTCCAGAAGGGGTGTATTCTTCTGATTGGACGATTCCTTCGATTAGTGTTTGAAGCATTTCTGGAAGAGAAAAAGAAATTAAATTAGATGAGGTGAAAATATACAAGTGGGCCCGAGGCAACGGGTGGTTGGTATTTATGATTATCCGAAGTATTCTTGGTATCAAGATATTCTACCACAATATAGTACATTAACGTAATAACAAATAAGAATTTTTTAGTGCTAAGTCCCCACTTTTCGCATCGAAAAAGAACTTTTGGTCACCACTGCCATAGACTATATCATCTACATATATCTCTTATTTACATACATAATCTAAATATATATTTCCAAAGAATACTTCACCGGTAATGTATCTCGCAAACAGAGGGGCATAAAAAATGAGGGTTTATTTTCATCCTTATATCAGTAGAGTTTCGAACAATATTCACCCCATGGTAACATTTTCTTTTCTTTTCAACCAATTAAAGTAATTAGAATTTTCAAAAAGTTTTTAGCAAAAAAGCCTTTAAATTTATGGACTTTTCAACACATTATATCTTTCTGTTTGATAATTATTGCTCCAGAGAAAATGAGTAATAGCAAAGTTTTATAAGATTTTGTTAAATAGCAATGACTCGGTAATTAAAGCTAAAAAGTAATTCACTAAACAAAATTAGATTATTCTCATTCTCGCACCATTACGTGTATAACTACGATTTATAAACAAAAATTTTCCCCAGAAGAAATTCTGGTGGCGTTTTTGTCAAAAATAGCTTTTTGAAATGCGAACTAGCATTGAGAGTATCGAGCGGATATTTCATTCCGCAAAGAATGCAGGAAAATCCATGGCGCTGGCCAAGATTGTCAACAATTTTTTCCCCTTTAAAATGGAAATTTTTTAAATTTGTTGCATTTAATATTTTCGCAATTCATATGAGCAAAATATTTTTTTATGTTCAAGTAACAAACATTATTATCAACTCGATACCAGTTACCTGCTCGACAAATAACTATGCGTATGAAAAATGATCGCACATTTCTTATGCTGAACTATGAATAAAATACAAAATCAATGTGAATAAAGAACAAATTATAACAAAAAATAACATATCTTTTGTCATAAATACGCTGAACTAACAACACCAACTTTTTAAGCAACAGTCACTCGCGGCATTGGAGTTGTGTTGCTGCTCAATTTAATTTAACTTCATTGCAAAGATTGCACGTCAGACACATAGCTCGAAGATGAAAAAGTTTTAAAGTTATGAAAAGAGAAATTAACTACTTTACAAAAGATACCAGTATAAAATTACACATTTTGAGCTTTTCTATGATAGATAATCAAAAAATAATAGTTGGAAAATACTTCAAATTGAGTAACCCATTAGTAATAGAGCACTTACATTTCTCTTTAGGAATCTTGAAACGCTTTGTAGATTTGCAGCGTTAATCAATTCAATTTTATTGAACCAAAGAATTGTGAAATAGTGATACTACGGCAAGGTTCAGTTTCATGAGTAACTTGGTCGGAGGAGCACCAAATTTGAATGCGACTGATTAAAAGACGAGTTTACGTTCTTAGGATGAGGTATAAGCTATGGGTTTGAAGTTTTTTCTCTCCTTTTTTTTTGAATAGTTACAAAAAGAACATCCTTCTCACATATACAAGTACAACCATTCAAAATTTCGGTACTTGTGTACTATCGTAACCATTGCCGAACTGGGAAATCTTTTTTTAGGTATCAACACTATCAGAAGTAAATATATTTTAGAAGTGTTCACAAATATATTACTAAAATGTTGTAAAATATAAAATGCTTTGCTACCCGAATCTTATTACAGTGTTGCACAATGCACAAAGTGAGAAATCGAATATACTTCTAGATTGGCAAGTACTTTATTTGATGAGATTTAATTGTAAATTCCTTCTAGAAAATAAAAGAAAGTAAAAAAAAAAAAAAATAAGTTTCTAATGGTGGCTAATTAGTACTAATTCTTTTTATTCATTTTTTTAGTTATTTGGTTATTTTTCAGCCAAATTAATAAACGAAATTTAAAAAAAAGATAAAAGAAAGAAAGAAACAGTACTAAACATTGTTTTTAAATCTATTAAAAATTTAATGCCTTTCTTCTGTTTAGCTCTTTAATTAACTTTGCATGCTTTTCGTTGTACTCACCTACTGTACAATGCGTGAGTTAAAAATATGACTTGTCACCATGAAATTGCTTAAAATACAGATTTTTCGGAAAAGGACATGCTTAATGAAAGCCAACATCAATTTTAAATTAAAATTATATATGACCGTAAAATTCCGTAGCGTTAGCTCTTTCAGGACTTAAAGGTTCTTCAAAATGCAAACAGTCTATCAAAAAAGGCAGCAAGGTTACAAGATGCGTAAAGGAAGTAGGATCTATCTCGTTAAAAAATAAATTTAAGGGGTCATCACTAAGTAAGTGTATCCAATGCTCTTTTTTTTTGAGCAATGACAAATTTGTATTTGTTTCCTTTTCGGACCTCAGACGTAGTGTAGTCCCTTTTCCAGACTATACCTAAATGCAACTTAACTTGACACTGAACGTCACTACGGGCGGAGCCAATAAGAGCTCACAAGCAGTCAGCGGTCTCCTCTAATTCGCCAAGTAGGCTGTGACGTTTTATCTAGCTCGTTTTTCATAGGCTAAAGTCACGCTGACGTCACGATGTTGTTGTCAAGAAAGGTTGCAGCGTAGTATAGACTCGAAGTCTGTAATAGGGCGTTCCGGTGCTTCACCACCCGGGACGTGCGCCGACCGCTGAACCTTCGTCACCATGCAGAACGTGGTGACGCCCATGTCCTGGACTCACGCACACACCTTTTGCAATTCTTCATTGTGAAAAACATAATTTGAATTCAAGATGTCAAAATTCTTCATTTTCTTCAAGGTTTAGTTTAAGCAGCGAGGAAAAACAAATACTACTGCTGAAAATGGGGTTTGTTTCCTGTTTTTTTTCGGGAGAAACTTATTTTTAGGAATAATCTGTTTTTTTTGAAATGATGTTCTTAAAAATTATATTAAGAATTTATTGTGATATTAAGTTTATCATCATGTAAATCAGCGCAAAAGAATACGAGAAAATACAATTAGCATATTGAAATAGGAATAAAATTTATCTATTGAATGCCTTAAGTCTTTTTAAAATTAAACTAAAGTTTCTTTCTTTTTCTTCAATATTTTAAGAGTGATGATATTTTATAAGGAAATTTAGAATATTATTGAGCTAAAATTAAATACCTTTTCGAATACACGATTTATGCTGCAAAATTTAACCCAATGTCTTGAAATTAGATTTAAGTGAACCATATTTCAATTCGCAGATTCTGTCGGATAGAAATTTCGAAAAGACAAATACTAAAAATTCATACATCTCTCAAAAGAAAGATGTTTTCGTACCAAAGAGTAATCTCCTAGATGCGTTTACGGTAAATAAACAAAATAACAAACATTGACATTTTGCTAAGTAAGCACTGTTGAGTTGATTTATTCTGGTTTCTCTGAAATAAATAGCGACAGAACATTATTTCAAATGCTCGCTGCGGAAAAATATTATCCCAAAACATCTTTCCCGAAAGTATTTGCTTCGAAGGTAACGAAATCACTGAGGATTTTTGGGGAACTTGAAATAACATATCTCAAAGTTATTTTATTCTTTTGAATGTCGAGTGAAAAAAAAAAAAAAAAGCCGGCTCAGTTGATGATACTGAGTTGAAAGGAATATGCATTGAAGTAAACACTTAAAGCATCTTTTTACTGTATAATCCTTGGAAAATGAAATTCTTTGAGATGCTATGATTTCACTCTTTTACATTAATCACGTGATATTAGAGTGCATATATGAATAAACTTGAATTCGTGAATGTTTTTAAAAAAATTTTTCTAGATTATGTTTCCATTGTAAAAGCTAAATTTGCAGTTATCATTATTATATGATATTATTATACGTACATAATACGTACAATAAGTATATGATAATATGTATACTATTTATGTATTATAATATATAAAAAATAAATAACAAAATGTTTAAAGCGAAGAATTTTGTATGTATTTCTGAGTGGGGAAAGTTTTGACGCCAGTGCTATCCACATTATTGTCCTGGCGTTGCGTACTCTAAGAATAAGCCAATAGTAAAAAAATCTTTACATGCAAAATGAGGTCCGTAGGCACTCATTATCTGTAATTTTTGGGTGCAGGTATTCAAACTGACATTTTGGAAAACATGAAAGAAACACGTAAATTGCTCAGCCTGAGAAATTATTACAGAAAGCCACTTCATACAGAATGTTGGGTTTTTACTTTTGAAGTGAAGATTCGTTGGAATGCTACCCCCCCCCCCCGATTTATCTCTAATACATTAATTACATGATAGTATAGTGCATATATAAACTTCAGCTCACTAATACGTAAAAAAAGTCTTCTAGTTTATGTTTAAAATACAAGCTGAGTTTCCAGTTGAAACGCAATACTTAAATGTTTTAAAGGTATTTATGAATAAGAAACATCTTGACATCAGTACTGTTCAACTCAGTACTCTGCAATCTTTTGTGCACTAGATGAATAAGCTACAAAAAAAAGTCAGATACAGTACGAAGCTGGTAAGTACTATATCACCTATACGTTAGATGTGACATACATAATGGTCTTAAAGAAAAGAAGGTCAACTCTGCAGAGTGGACAAGAAATTTTTTTTTATTTTCAATTATTGAGCTTTTTGTCTACAACTTCGTGTGCTTCTATTATTTTATATTTACTACATCTAAAAGCATAAAAAAAAATTGGAGCAAAAATAATGGACACTTTTTTGGAATTTAAAATTTTTTTAACAAAATTTCAAAATGCTCCATGCGTCACAATTTTTTTCAAGCTTTTCATTTCCACTTAATTTCTAATCATTATGCATGATTGCATAAATCTATGCATTACATGCAATGTTTTATCAAATAGTTTATAAAAGATGGCTGGAAATGAAAAGTTTCAGCTGAAAAATGCATGTAAGTTTTCATTTTCAGCCATCTTTTAGAAACTATCACATAAAACCTTGCATGTAATGGATATATTTATGCAATCACGCCTAATGGTTGTAAATTAAGTGGAAATTCAAAGTTTGAAAAAAAAAATTGTGATGCATGGAGCATTTTGAAATTTTGTTAATTTTTTTTTAATTTTAAATTTCAAAAAAAGTATTCATTGTTTTTGCACCAATCGGTTTTTTTTATGCTTTTAGATATAGTAAATATACAATAATACCAACGCACAAGTTTTTAGACATATAGATCAATAGTTGAAAAAAAATCATTTTTTATGTCCATTGTAACCTTAAAGAAGTATCACCCAGAGTCCTATTTCACAGATTGTTCGGCAGCTATTTTTTTGCGCTCGAGCCCTACCAGTAGACGCAAAAAATAGTCGGCAATGAAAGAAAAAGGTTACTTATCAATGTTTACGATATATTTTTTTTGTTTACTTATGCTTGATACGGAGTAATACTCTTGCTGTGCAAAATATATGGACGTATGTTTCATTAAGGTACTTAGCTTAACACTTGAGCATGTGAACACCACTGCTTTACATGAAATTAACTCCATTAGGTTTAAAGTCTTTTTCAGCCTACTTCTCCTATTTGTTTTGATTATGTATAACTTTCTCGTTTCATTCTATTTCAATTGATATAAGATATGTTTTCCGGAAAATGTCGTAACGCATAAAAATGCAACAGGGGGAAGTTTTGCTCGTTGGACAGCGGATCACGTTGAACTTGTACGAATTATTTTTATACAATTGAGTTTTTAAATTTCATGACAAACAATTATCACCTATGGTCTTACATATTCTAAACGAAAGCACATGGTACAAACATTATATTGAACCCATTTTATTTCAGAAAGTATTATTTCATTGTACTGAGTAATTTTCAGAAATCTACAACTTTAATTTTTTAACGGTTTTTATCAAGATTGTAGTAGATGAACAAACTCTTTAAGTTATTTTATTTCACATTTTTTTTTTTTTTTTTTGCATTTTTTAAACTTTTTTGCTATAAAAAAATTATGACAGCTGTTTTTGAGACCAAGAACACGGGTTACGTTGGTTCACTTTTCCAGGGCACATTGAACCGAACCAACCAGCCCTAAGTAGTTTTAAAACTTTTTTTTATCTCAATAATTATAACATTATTCAAATTTGTGTAAGAATGAAGGCTTAGTCGCCAAATTAATCAACGACACCCACTGAAGATGACCGCCGCAGTTGCGATCGAAACGTATGGATTAAAGCCATTCAGACCACGGCACAACAGCCCGGAATCCGTAACTAGTATTATTCAAATTGTTTGTACATAATACTTTCATTTCATGCTACAGGTGTTTGTAAATAGCGGTGAAAAAATTTTGGGGGAAAACAAAGGTATATTCCCTAATAATTCAACAAAAATTATACAAAATTGAATTTTACGAAAATAATTATTTCGTATCTGCATTTTTTTTACTATTAATATTTTCAATTATTGTCTTATAATTCTGCACATAACTGTTTTCAAAGAATGAAATGTATAATTCATGCAATATATATACTAAAAATCTTGGATCAAACATATAATTGTGTACATAACAACTAGCCTTGTACATAAAAACGAAATAAAACAAATAATTAATTGAAAGAAAAAGTAAGCTTTTTTTTAAGATTTTCAAATTCCATTTTTGTTATTTAAGTTTAGAACACAATGTTATACTTATATAAAATTTTTCATTTTATTATACTTTATCTTTGAAATATAAGGTATTAAAGTTTACAAATACCTTTGTGCTAAAGATGTACAGAAAATAAACAACGTTACAATGCACAAATGAGCAGGGATACTGCAGACACGTGTTTCGGCGTTACAAGGAACGCCTTTATCAATGCAAAAAAGTTGTGAGCTTATGGATGCACAGACATCCGACAAAAGTCCGATTTTGTCGGATGTCTGTGCATCCATAAGCTCACAACTTTTTTGCATTGATAAAGGCGTTCCTTGTAACGCCGAAACACGTGTCTGCAGTATCCCTGCTCATTTGTGCATTGTAACGTTGTTTATTTTCTGTACATAAGGTATTAGTTTATCCGAGTTCTTTTCTTTGTGGAAATGTTTCATGCAGTGTAATAAGAAAACAATTGCTTTATTTCCCTCAGCAAATAATGATGCAACTGTGCATTAAAGTGTCATATCTTATTCTTACAGATTCCAGTGTCTACTCAGGAAGAAACAGGCTTTTATATTCCCAGATATCAGTTAACACATCTTTTGCTAACTTTCATCTGCGTTAGTTTTCTCATAAATAGTTATTAATTAAATTTTCTATTAATCTTCAAGAAATAAATGTGTACTAATGGTGAACAAATGGTGGTTATTGCTGCTTTTAACTGAAGATAGTTCATTACTTAAAATCAATTTAATATATTCTATTGATCTTTAAACTTTACGTGTTTCGTTCTACGTACAAAAGAAAATAAGTTAATTACAATATTGGATAACATTTATTACCAAGATTATAATAGAAGTTGTTCGCGTAATGCTGTCCAATATGCCTCGTGAATTGGACCAACGTACCTCTCGCACGAGGCACGTTGGTCGACTTTAAAAGGTTGCGTTAAAAAATTAACACAAAAAAGTTACTCTTTTAAACATTTTTAAAAAATGGGAAAATGAGAAATGTTTAATGAAACTCATTGTAGAAAATTAAACGACGCATTAATTTTTTTTATGAGACAAAAAAATGACATGTAGAAAAGCAGGCCAACGTGTCCTACATTGTAAATTTTTACTAATAATTTTTCTAAGGCCAGAAAAAATGTCACCCAACGCATTTCCTGGGAGCAATGGAATTTGTAAAGTAACGCTTTTCCCAATTTCGTGCTTCTACTTGTTGTCACATAAATATGCTTTAGTTAGTTGTTATCTTGATTATTTTTTATAACCTATGAAATCTTACATATATTTTATTTAGCTGAGAAACACTGCTGTAGATAGATTTCAGAGTTTTACAACAAGATTCAACAGTAGATCAATTTTATTTATACTTACTGTAAATAACTCCTGACAAAATCTAGTGCTGAACAAATAGTTGAACGTCAGGGGAAATGAAAAAAATGTATTAAAAAAGTGAGGAGTTGTCATGATGTTAATACGTAGCTATGGAATGGAGCTATGTGAAAGGGAAGAAAATATATTTTCAAAAACATAACCTAAATATCCATCTGAATTTGAATAAACAGTACGAAATGTGTGTTATATAAATGCGAGGATAAAAATTGGAAATAAAGAATCTTGAAAGAATGATCTTTCAATTCTAATATTGATTAAATGATACTATTTTTTTCATTCGTTTGTATTTCATGCTCCTTTTATTGTTTTCTACGTTATTAAAGTCTGAAATAATAAGCAATTATTTGCATTACGTATATCTTTCTTGGCTTTTTATGGATGCAAATTTTCGAAAAAATATTAAGAATAGTATGTTTTACGTTGCGAAAGGAAACAATAATGCTGGTTAATTAATTTTCTGAAGGAATATATTTTTACTTTTCCTTTGCAAATATTTAAATATTTTCAATGCTAATAGTAATCAAAAGAAAAAAAACCCGAAGCATTGTTTCAATCAGATTTTCTTCTTTTCAACATGAAAGATTTTATAAAACTCTAATTAAGCATAATGGTTAAACATTTTGATTTTATAATCCAAATCTAAAATTTTTTTTTATGTAAATGGAGAACAAAATCAACCTTTCAAACATTTGGCAGCTAAGAAACAATGTTACAACTTTAAAAGGAACCAACAGAAATGTGTTTCGGGGTTCCTAGAAACCCGTTTTTAATGCAGACTGTGTAAACTTTTAATAGAAAACCCTCAGATAAGAAATATATAAATATCTGTGAGGTGGGAAAAAAATGATGATAATGTAACGTAAAAGGAATCTGTAGAGATGTGTTTCGGGATTCAAGGAACCTTTACCAATGCAAGTACTGTTGATCTTACGGATAAAAATACATCTTTTCATCTCTAAGCTAGCTATCTTTATATTAAAAACACCGAAATACGAGTCTACATTTTTCTTTTAATATTGTGTTATCTTTTACTCTTCATCAGAAATGTATTTATTTATTTATTGTCCAAGCGGAGCTCTGTTTAATAAATGTTTTTAAACTTTTAGTAGAAAAAGTGAAACTTTTGTCAAAAAGCTTAAACTTCTTAAATTTTTGAAGAATAAAAACTATTGCAATAATTCACTTTTTTGTTTTTTGATGAATTATACAAAAGTTGGAAGCACAATATTAAAAATATCCGCCAAAATATTTAAATGATTAAAAAGATTTGAGATGTAAGCTTGGAATCGTTAAAATATCATTGACTTTGTCAAACTTTTTTTGTACGTTGCATGTGTTTTAAAAATTAGAAAGAAAGAGAAAACATAAAAATTGATCTTTCTATTCTAGCAGCAGTCTATTTTTTTATCGGCAAAAGTAATACAAAACATAATAATATGACGGAAATGTAAAAGTACTTTTATGAATGTAAAATTATAGGGTGACTTATTGCTTTTCCATTTCCTTAACATGAGTACGAAATTAACTTGGAAAACGAAAAACACAATTTATGTTTGCGTGTTGGGACCAAATCGGAGAGAAACGGTAGCCTAATAACTCAATTGGGTTTATTTTTGGAGCATGTTATATTGCTACTGAACGACTTATAGTACTATGTTAAAAAAAGATTTCTTCGAATTGTAAAGTATCATTCAAAATAAATGGAAATAATCTGTTGTAGCTGAAAGGAAAGAAAAGCCATCTGTTTAGCATTTCAAAATTACACTGAGCCTTTAGGTAAAAGAGTTGCAAATATTGAGTTTTCTTGTTTAAACTCAAAAAATGGAACAATCTATAATTCGAATTAGATGGAAGAATTATAGCGGTAATTGATCTCTTATTGATCCTCACCCGAGATGATGTCAATATTTTATTTTAAAGTTTCCTGTCTAGTTGCTTTCCTGTCTAGTTGAATAATTCTAATATTCACTGATGAACGTTAAATCTATCGCAAAATTTCTCAAGTTCTAGAAAAATTATAAAAAGCATTTTGAGTCGTATCAAACAGGGTGGAACGATGCTAATTTCAAATACATAGTTTAGTTGAATGTGTCAAAAGGATATAGCAATGCAAGTCTTAAACTGAAAACTTCAGAAAGTTAGCATCCACAACCCATCTACCCTTTTTAAGTGGAACTGTTCACGAGTGCAAAGCGCGGTTTTCATGGACGGACAGTATCGATAATTTTGTAAGTTAGACAGTAAAGCTGTTACTGGCCCATAGTATCCCGATCGATAAGGCGTCGGACTCGTGACCGGAGTGTCCCGGGTTCGATCCCAGCCGATTAAAGATTCACCAATGTTCGTGGTCACAAAGTCCTCCAAGAGAAACGATACCTCTGGGGGTGCTGGGCCAAGCATTTTCTCGGCCCTTGGTCTGGTTCAAAAAGAACAGAGCACTCTTCAGGGCCCTATCCCGGTTAAACCACGAGTTTTGGTAGGTACGGGGGACCAGAGTGTGTGAAGTAAAGCTGTTACGCTTTGAGATGTTTTGTAAAAAACAAGTTGGAAGTTTGTTACTCTGCTTTAGCAGTACGAATTGTTTTGATGTTATAGTGCTCCTCTGGGATGTTGGCCTCCTGCAATGACAATTTTTACCTCTTTTTCCGGTAACATGAAAGAGTAAGTGCCGTAGATTTGAGCTGGAATGCTTTTGAAAAACGACTACGAAATTAAACCAACTAAATTCCGCACCAATTATCTTTTCTTATCCATCGAAGAAAAGGGGAAGCTTCGTCAATGTCGGTCAACTTACCAGAGCACTATACGTGGAAGTTGAATATTTTGCCAGTTAAAACAAAACCTTACATACCAATGACGCCTACCTTTTGCATCCGAACTTCGATCCTTGGTATCAATTCAGTTAATGTTATGGGAAGAATAACCAAGTACAGTGAACTCTCATTTATACGCCGCCTCATTTATGCGCCTTTTTCACTTATATGACGATTTTGAATGGTTCTCCATAGCAAAATAATGATAGTGCCATTCGTTTATGAGTCGTTCAAACGATAAATATTTCACTTATGCGACGAATTTTTCCTAAAATGTTAAAAAAAAAAAAAATATTTTCTTTAAAAAATAAATTCTTCACTTTCCTTCAATGTTTCGCCTTTATTTCTGTACCTCAGAACCAGACTAACGTAAGTCAATTTTCGTCATTTTTCAGTAGAGGGGAAAAACGAGGTATTCGACAATCGTTTTTCCCTTCTACTGAAAAATGACGAAAATGGACTTACGTTAGTCTGGTTCTGAGGTACAGATTTATGCACGGAAGCCTTTTTTTCCCACACGAACTAGAGTTCGGAGAGGGTTCTCTTCAATTATCTATTATGCACCGTTTTAAAGGGAACAGTTTGTAATTAGGTATGCTGTAATTTTTGTTCTCTCTTTATCATTGTAGTTACATTACAGTAATTGCCAAACCGTAGTAATATGTCCCTTTTCTATAGAAGCATCTTTATTCATTCTCTCATTAGAATCTATGCTGCGTTTTAGTCCTTTAAATAAGCTTGTGAAATTACACATCTCTCACACTTATGTGCCTTTTTTCGTTGGTCCCTTGGGCTGGCGTATAAGTCAGAGTTCACTGTAATAGCAATGAAGAAATAGCTTCTCATTTCCGTTCAAAGTTAAACATTTTAAAGTAGTTCATGATATCCAACAACACATTTATATCTTAACATTTAGGAGACATAATGCACGAAAGAAAGCGATTTACGGTCAGAAACAAGTAATCGATCTTTCATTACAACCTATTTCAACGACTGTATATGTAAAACCCCATTCACGGTGATTTGAGTTGAATATTGAGAGCATTACGCGATAAGTAAGACTTAATTGTCATTTCAGTGTGTTTTGAATGATATATTAACCAATGCCACCCCTCACGCAAAACAGCATTATCACGTTTATGGTAGTTTGAATTAAGTATCTTAAATGTTACGATACTGGTCAAAATGTACCCCCACGTTCACGGACGTTAAAAATTAATAAATATTAGCACCACCTGTGGTCGAAACTCGACCAATTGAGTTAATAAATTTTATTTATTCTTTGCCTTTTAACCCCTTCCCGGCTTATCCCGAGCTGGACTCGGGCAAGCGAAATGTTCCATTCTGGCTCATCCCGAGTGTAGCTCGGGCACGGTGAAAATTAACGCTGCACAACCAGTCTTTCAAGAATTATTTCACATGTCCCTTTTATGGTTTCGGATGCTTTTATTTACTATTGTTGCTACTAGATAACATAACTATACAGTGTTTTGAGCTGTAGATTTAAGATAAGAGTAGGCGCCGAATCCAAAGTATAATGATTTCTGCCATACAGAAAGCCAACTTTGCAGGTAAATACTCATTTATTTAAATAGATATTTTTACATTTATTTTTAGGAAATGTTGCATGTGCATGCGAATGATGTTATTATGTTTAAAAAGATATGTATGTATGAAAATAAGCATAAAAAAACTGACATTTTTTTTATCCGTAATCCCGAAATAAAATGAGCCTGGAAGGGGTTAATCCAACTCGGAAATTAGTCTCTAATCTTACCAAAATAGGGGTGATAGGTAAGATAACAATAAGGGGAAAAATAATAAGAAACATTTTGAGCCGTATTAAACAACGTTAAACGATGCTTATTTCAAATACATAGTTTAGTTGAATCTGTCAAAAAGATAGCAAATGCAAGTTTTAAATTGAAAACTTCGGAAAGTTCCCACTCACAACCTCAACTCCATCACCCCTTTTTAAGGGGAATGGTTCGCAAGAGCTAGGCGCGGTTTTCCTAGACGAACAATGAGTCTCAAAAAACTTGTAATTTACATACAAAATACTGAAAGCCTTTTCATGACATCCAGAGACTGCAGTTTTGTCCTTGTGATGGACTCATGAGTTTGGAATATTTAATAACCCAACTGGTGGCTGATGTTTTCTAATTGAACTTGAGGTTACCAGAAAACTGGTTGCTAAAATTCGCACACATTGCTTGCGGACCCTCGTGGTGTGCTAAATTCGCAAGCAATGATGCGGCTCAACAGTAAGGTTTTTGCAATTCGACCTTAGCCTTGCCCTTAAGGGCGTTAAACTATTGCTTATTTCCTTGCTATTACATAACATTGGGATAATACGTATTTTAATTCTGTCATAAAGGACCCTGACACTTTTAACTGTTAAACTCAATTGGCATTATATAACTTATTCTCATACAAATAGAGGTGCCCAAAATGATGAGTAGATGTAAAAATT
>JAXGGA010003234.1:0-106074 GCA_038373865.1 Uloborus plumipes | reverse complement strand
GAAAACAATTTTTAAATTCAATAATAAGGTGTAAAAGAGAAAGTACAATCAATCATTAAAGAAATTACAATTGAATAAACTTTCGTATGCAACCAAAAATCTTAGACAAACTCCAATCTTGTTGCGACTTTTCTTCAAGCGCAATGACACCTGCTAACCTACAATCGAGACCAAATTTTCGTCTTTGCAATTACTGTTTTATACAAATCGATTGACACGTTTGAAAAATATTTTATTTCCATAACATGTGTGAAAGGAAACATTAAATAACAAAAAAGGATGTCACTTTCGAAAATGAAAGACTACTAATAACTCTCTTTCAAGAATAAAAATTTAAAAAAAGGTTAAAGCACAATTTTCTGCCCCTAAAAATTTGCCGCCCTAGGCAGCTACCTAGTCTGCGTATTGGGAAATTAGACCCCGCTATTTGAAACACTTAAAATTATATTCATAAAAATACATTATTACTTCTTTATTTCTATTTTGCTTGTCATATCCAAATAGCATTATTTTAAGATTAATTTTGTTTTAGCGATTTTTCTTTTTTTTCAATGGTAAGTAGTTTAGAATTCTTTTATAACGGCATTCGTTATTTATTTCTTGATTCCACTCAGTTTGAGTTGTTTAACATAAACACTTTCTCAAAAAAGAAAAGCAATAAACTATGGGTCAACTACCCCAGTTTTTGTCTGTGTAGTTAAACTTCGCTTTATGTTCAATATCTCTTCTCTAACTTATATTTCTTAAGATAAACAAGGCATGCACATAAAAACAATTTTTATTGAATACAAACTATACACATTGTACAAACCACGTAAGAGGTATGGCTTCAAACATATAAATACATGTGTGGTTTGGTACAAACAAAATATATAAAAAGATCTCTTTTTAAAATACAGAAGAAAAAGAGGTGCAACCTTAAGAGCAACACTGATATAAAGCATTTTGAGTAAGATGAACAGTAGCAGATTTACGATATCGCAAATGTCGCAATTGCTAGGGGCTCCTACAGCCAAATTGCACATGATAAATGTTTTAGGTAATTCTAGCATACAGGGACCCCCAAACCCCAAATTTTTGCATTGCGAAGGAACCCCAAACCCCTTCCCACAGTCAAATTGCACATCATAAATGTTTTAGGTAATTCTAGTATACAGGGACCCCAAACCCCAAATGTTTGCATTGCGAAGGAACCCCAAACCTGCAAATCCGCCACTGAACATGAAAGAATTTCAGTGAATGATTTTAAAGCGGTAGAACATACATAGAACTATGTTTTACAAACATAATCTTTTATAAGCTCAATTTACACGTACATTAAATTTTAAATAAATTAATATCATGTAACCAGATGATGAATCATTTTTACAAACATATAATTATTTATATTGTTTCCCACAATAAATCACACGGCTAAAAGTTTTAGAAAAATTCGAGTATATTTCTAAATTTAAGGAAGAACAAAACTAGGAAATTAAATCAGACGTTTAGTATCAAACCAGCTCAACCCATGAATTTCCAAATGTTATTGTTTTCATATGTTACTTTTTAGTGGATGCTGTCACACTCAGGCACGGATCTAGAGGGGGGGGGGGGGTCATGACAATTTTTATGTTACCAAAGGTAGCTTAAGGCTGATTTTTGAGGATTTATGCTTCGAAAGTAATTTGCTGTAAACAAACTGGTTTTCTTGGGAAAACAACTCAAAAACCATAAAATTTCTTTTTGCCTCTTCAGGAAAATTTTAAAAAAGTGATTGAGCAGGTTTTTATATTAACCCATTAATGCCTGACATTTTTTTCCAAAGATATTTTGTATACTGGTTACAAGAAGTGTTTAATGGACAGGAAAAATAATTTAAAAAATATTATATAAAAAAATAATTGTTTTATTAAGGAAAGAAAAAAAGTCCCTTAAAAGTTATGATAGACCCCAGAGGGTACATATTTTTTTTACTAAAAATTTTTTCTGCCTACGATATAATATTTAAAAAGACATTTTATAAGAAGAAATAAAATTAGCAATTAACATAAACTGGGAAACTGGGAATAACTTTGAAAACTTGGCTTTTTTTCGTGAGATTGTGAACGATGTAATTTTTGATAAAGATCATATTAAAACTGCTACAGAACACACCGCAATCTGTTAATAACGAATTGAAACAATACCAAGGTACTAATTGAACACTATTATTTGGTTGAAATATTCATTTTGGGGAAATTCAGACCCTTTTTTGGACCGTCCTAAAAAAAGGACGCTAGGCATTAATGGGTTAAACGCATGAAATTGATTTTTTTTTTAAAATTTGAATTTAGTGTTCCATTACTTTCTATATTTTTTAACACTATTCAATAACACTTTCTAGTACATAATTAGAGCAAGTCATCTTTTACTTGCTTTGTTTTGTACGCATTAAGCCTGTAGTGGTTTTTGTTTTCAGAACTCAAATTTCCTCCTCCCCTCCCTTTTCAAAAGAAATATATCCCAATTCTTCTAAGATATACTGTCTCCTTTTATCGTTGCTGTATTTCCGCTAGGAGAAAATTAATTTGACAATGAAGACCAAAGCTATTATTAAAATAAAACACAAAAAATTATGGTTGGTTTTTGCTTATAAATTAAACCTTAAAAGTTGTTACTGAGCACAAACTTTGGTACTTTTGTGTGTGGGTATGGGAGAGGGGGGAGATCATTTCTGCAATAGGTTTGTTTTCCTAATTATCTTTTGTGTTGAGGTTTTTAACTCATGTAATTGGCCAAAACGGAAATATGACTTTTTTTTGGTCAAAAAATGTATCCCATTTTTAAAGGTTATCTGATAAAAGCGGCATGTGCTTGACATAAGACACATTAGCAATAGAAAATGAATAACAATAACTATGCAGAACTGTAGTTCGTTTATATTGTTGCACATTGCGCTTGTTAAAAAAATAATAAGGAACTTGCTTTTATCAGTGTGACTCTTTCTTTTATTGAATAAATCAAATTAGCAAGGCATACCATAAAAATATACAAATAATTTCCAAATCTACAAATAACCAACACCAAAACGATAGAACATCAACTGGCAGCTCCTGCTTTTACGTCTTAACTCTCATTTGAACTTGAAATCATAAAACAGCTCTGAATTCAACATAGATCGACTTCTTTTAGTTGAAAGAAAATAAAAACCTAGCATAGAAATTTCAAAACAAACATTAGAAGTATACTGAGCAGGAAATTACTTATATTATACATAGTTATGTATTTCACTAGTGACTGTTCAAATTTAGTGCTTTTGCCACACCAAAACTGTTACATTGCAAATGTTCCATCACAATTTAATTGTGTCATTTATGCGGCAGTAAAATACTTTTCTTTTAACTAATTCTTTAGAATTACAGGCACCATAGCTATTTAAAAAAATACTTTAGAAAGACAGTACAAAGAGCAACTAGTCCAGAACACAAATTTATATGCCAAAAGAGAATTCCGTGTAATTTTTAATCACGTTATGGGAGGTTTATTGTAAATGTGTGCTAAATAACGATTTCTTCACAAAATGTATTGCGATCACATTTCTGGATTTATTTGAATTATATTTCCTCAGTTAGTTTCTGTACTCGTAAACGGTGTTTTATTTAAATTTTATGATTTTCTAATTTCATTGTGTATGAAAGAAGTGCAGTTAAAGTCAGTAATTTACTCGGAAACACATCAGTAATGAAAAAAAACTCGTTTTTAATAGTTCTTTTATTTCTCTACTGTTAATCAAATTCATTTTTGAAAGATTTTTATTTTAAATGTATGTTTAAAAATTTTTTATTTGAAGAAATTCTCAATTATTTTCATTTCTAAATATAATGCTATTTCACAGGGTTTAATTTCACAAGTCACAACTGTCATAAACAAAGAATACGAAACCGTCTCTATTATTTCATTCAGTTGTTATGATAGAAGAAAATCTAGCTAAAATTCTTCATTTCTAAATTCTTCATATAAAAAATGTGCATAAAAAGTTACTTTACTTCTCCCTATTAAAAGAAGTGTCCTATATTACAAATTAAAAATACTTTGCTGTACGGTATTCAGTTTGTTCAAATGCAGTCGACTATGGATTATTTCAAAGTAGCTTTATGAACAAAATGCGGAGCTTCTAAAAGAATACACGCCATTTTTTTGCTTAACGATTCCGCTCGTCAAGCTACACAAGTTTCTTCTGGAGCTGTGCTCTGCGAGGCGACTAGGTCTGATTCTTCCTCTTCATCTTTACATCTGTGTATCTGTGATCGGAGTCCGTACCGCCGGTCCTTTAGCCACTCGGTGTCTGTTTCCAGCAGCTTTTCCACTGTGTCTGTGCAATCTGAAGGAGGTAGTTGGCCTCCGTATTCAACCGGCAGGATGGCAGGATGGAGATATTTGTGCAAGAGATCCATGTTTGTGCCGAAAACCATGATCTGAAAAAAAAAAAGAAAAAATAGTGAACAGTTATTGTACATTAATAAAAAAATAAATATAATGTTTGTGAGTTATTCCATGGCTGCTAACGTAACATTTGCAGCTGACTCTTTTTATTTGAAACTAAACTAAGTAGCTTTGTGTATAAAAATGGATGAATGTATGTTTGTTCGTATACAAATCCAGTTTTCATCGGATTTTCATCAAACTTGGCACAGGTTCCTTGATGCACTAAAATTCACATAGGCGTGTTTTGAAATTTAAAAAAATTCAAAATGTTCAAAATTCAAATTTTTTTGTCTAAAAATGGCCATTTTCTTTCAATTTTGAATATATATAGAGTAATAGAGATAAGTCTATAAGCGTACAAATTGATATAATTTAACACATTAAAATATGAGTATTTTCCAAAAAAAATAACGATTAACAATGAATTATCAATTTACGGCTCACCTATTTCAATTTAGCATGAAAAAAGTTTTTATATGGCCATGTAGATAGAATTCATTTACGTAATTTTTAGAGCTATGTTGTATTAACAATCACTCGGGCAACGCCAAGTAATAAGCTAGTAAAGAATAATTTATGATTGAATTTGGAAATTTAAAATTTACAGAGGATTAATGTGTCGTTTCTCCCAAGAATTTGAAAGAAATTATCTGCTGATAGATAGTTTTTAACAAAAACAGCATCGTGTCTAACGTAACATGTTTGCAACGCAGAAGAATGATACTTATGTTATAAGGCAAATTTTTCTGAATGTTATGGTGGATGTATGGTGGAAATTGGTTGATGTGTTTGAAATGGGCAAACAATTTAATTAAAAAAATATATGTTAAATAAAAATTATGCTACTTAAAATTTTTTTTAGTATAGCATAGATATTTTTGATCCTAAGTGCTAATTTCTTTTAAGATTGCACATGACTAACTTAACGTGACTAACGTAACCATTAAATGAGAAGCAATACACAAAAAAAAGAAAGAAATAAATAATAATAATAATAAAAATAATGTAACTAAACCTGGCACTTACATTAATACTTTTAAAACTTTTAATAACTTGTAATGTTCTATCATACTACCTTTCTTTCCCGTTTTCCTAAATCTGTGCTAGAAATTGAATGGAAGTTTTCCTTTGAGCTAACTCACTATTGGGCAAAAGGGTTTAATGTTTTTCTTAGAGAGCAAGAAATTTATAAAGTTTTTGAAAAAATCCCCCCCCCCCCCAAGCATTCTGCGTTTTTTTTCCCTTAATTAGAATCTTGTGCACGAAAAGTGAAGTGTCACAGTGATGATAGCATTTAGCCAAAATGATTCTGGACCATTGAATCTGACACCGAATCCTTTTCAAAGCTATTTATGTTATTATTATTTTAGTAAATGAATGCAATTGCTTTCTGTGAATAACGAAACTTTAACTTCTAAAGGTTTTGCAATTACCAATTGTGACAATACTTTTAATAATCACAGCACTGTTATAGGTTGATATAATTCACAAAAAACACTCAAATTATTAACTATGATTATCCAGTACATGGAAAAAATACTGTATTTTAAAGGGTTGTTGTAGCAACTAACAGTGATTTGACTAAATAACCGAATACCGAATATTTGGTCAAAAGTGGACCGAATAGCAAATATTCGGTGCCTGGATAGTAAACTTAAAAAATCAGTAAAATTTTAAAATGACCGTTATTAAATGCTCGTTAAAACGTGAAACGTGATCATATTGTAATATTGTCAACAATAAAAGAAAATCTTAACGTTCTTGTTGGATCAAGAAGTTACACACAGTTTAAGTTTTGAATCATATGCTAATAAAACTTCATATGGTTTTCATGACAGATCAACCGATATACATGTTCAAAACACATCAATTTCACTGCACGAAAATCATTTTCGTTTTGTTTTTACTTAGTACCTAATACTTTAGGTAATTATTATTTAATTTTGTTTTTAGTAAGTAATACTTCTGATTTTTATTACATCATTTTGTTTTTACTTTGTAAATAATGTTCAGGTATTTATCGTTTCATTACGTTCTTACGTCCGGTGCAGCATTAATACTGCATAAGTTAGCCTCCATGAAGATACGGGTGACCCATTGCAATGTAACACTAAACAGGAATTATCAAAAAATATTATTTAATACTTTTTTTTTGTCACCGTGCACATATATGTTGTACGTTTATTATTGAATAGCGCAACATGACTTATTTCATTTTATGTGTAGGTGTAAATTTTTTTATACTGCTGTAAAAAAAAAAGAAAAAATGGGGCCTAACTCCCGCATTTTCCCTAAATTATGGAAGCAAGCATGTGAGAAAACCGGCATGTATGACCCAAAGAACAATACCTGCATGTTTTCGATGAGTCATTTCGTTATTTATAAATATAACTACTTTAACCCAAATATTTTGTTAAAAATTAATAAAAAGGGATGAATAAAATAATTGTATGAAGGAATAAAGTTAAATATTTACCCGTTTTCGATATTTTTCTCTTATAAGTGGCTTGAACAGTTTCCATACGACATCGGCAAGGGGAGGGCAGTTGACACAATAAGCAACTTTGAAGCGCCCTGGTAAGCAATCCTGAAAACATTGTCAAATTAGAAAAAGTGTTTGCAGCAGACTCAGAGATAAATTCGAAAGAGAGAAAAAAAAAAACTTATGTATTAGAAAAGACATTTTTGAATCCGTAAAATAAATGCTTCATTTTTCTTAATGGAAATTTGTTGTCTGTCAATTTAGTCCAACAATGGGAACTACAGGAATAGAACCGACAAGAGTTGAAGAACTTTGAAAATGAAATAACTGATTTCCTTATCATGGAACACATACAACTATTCGAAATGTTTTCCTCTATAAACTAGATTCACAAACTTTTTTGTTTTCTGGACTCTTGTCGAGTTTTTCAGTTTCTCGTTTATCGCTCTAAAATTAGTGAGGCAGAGGATTATTTACATTCAATCTAAAATATTCACATTAAAACAAAAGAAAAAACGTATGAAAATGGTAACGAGACAAATATTTTAAATTGACAGTGAAAATTTACACTAAGGATAATGGAATGCTCTCTTAATATTGAGATTTTACACTGAAGGTATTGGAATGCTCTTTTAATATTGAGATTTTTAACAAAATACGTATTTTTATTCACGTTTTCATTAATTACAACTCTGTACAAAACACAAACCAAGCTACACTATTGCATGAAATAAATATACAAGAAGGACAATTTCTTTAATTGGAGTACATTGCTAACAGGAACATGTCATAAAAAGCAGTAATCTTAGTTATTTAACTCATTCATTTTTTGGGGGAGTAACTCTAACTATTCAAGGCCCTTATACTTTTGATTCAATTTCTAAAACAAAAAGTGCTGATCTTCTTCCGTAAAAGTCTATTTGTTTACTCATCTTTTCTCTCTCTCTCTTTTTGGCTAAGTAGGATTTAATTTTTTCAATTCAATGTCAGTCGCTCTTACTGATTCAATGTCAATTTTAGGATTCTTAAGAAGTATAATCATCCGACATCTTATGACACTTTCATATGTAAACATAAAAACAGCAACAATTCAAAAATATTGAACATAAACTTTTATCAAAAATAAACTGCAATAGTAAAAGTATCAATGCTTAAAAAAGGAAATATTAATTTGGCATCCAGGTTCTCGGACCCTTATTTGAAACCTCATGTATCCCCAATCCTTTCTTCCAATTGCATGGACCCCTTGCAGACTCGAGTGGACCGTTGGAGGGACCATGTGGTATACTTTGGGAATCACTGCTCTAAAACTAAAAGGTACACTATGGTGCACAGAGAGAATAGTTTCACATATTGCTGGAAGTGTAGTCAACCTAGTGATTAGAATCACTGACATCTTGTTGCAAAAGTTAAATAAGCCACCTTCAGCCGAAAGCCAAGGCTAAGCAGAACTGAAGCAATAACACTCACGGCTCAGTCATGACATCCTGAGACTGCAGTTTCGTCCTTATTGTGAACTCCTCAGTCAGGAATAGCCAATAACCAAGCTGGAGGCAGAAATCCCCCTATTGTAGCCAAGATAGCCTCCAAACTGGTAGATAAAATGATGGCTTCAACAGGCTTATGGGCGGTAACTCATTGGACACCCAGCTTTTGCCTTCAATTTACAAGTTGATTCGTATCATGATTTGCGGACGCTCGCTGGTAAGATAAATTCATTTTATTTACCAGTTTGGAGGCTATCTTAGCTACAATAAGAGGATTTCTGTTTCTAGCGCGTTTATTGGCCATTCCTGACTGAGGAGTCCACAATAAGGACGAAGCTGCAGTTTCAGAATGTCATGGCCGAGCTATGAGTGTAATTGCTTCACTGATGGAACTGCTTGACTTTAGATTGCACGGTGACCATTGGGAGGAATAAAGGGATGGAAGTTAACTTTATAAAGCTTTGAATATAACTCTTTCAGAGCTCAAACTGAAGGTAAACATTCATTAAAAAGTTTTTTCCAAATCATGCTATATCACCAGGTATTTTTACCCCAAAACAGATGATGGTTTCTTCTACCATTTGTATTATCTCTAAACTTTCATTGTGGCACTTACCCCTTTGCTTCTACAACTGGGGCAAACATAACCTGGCAGAATTAAGAAGTCTACACAGATATTAATCATAGCAGAACGACGCTCTCTGTTAGGTTTGCGTAACTGTAGGTGGCTGATATCATTAAAGAGCTTTATCCATATATTTCTCACATATTAGTTACTACTTGAAATTTCAAATTTGTTTATCATGCCAGGCACTTACTTGCATGAGGGAGCAGAGCATCCACATAAGGCGAGGAGTACAAGAATTGGAAAAGTGTTGGAAGGAATAATCTTTGAAATCCCAGATTGCGACGAAGCCATTTATTTGTGTCACTGGATTGGTGAGCACCCACTGACTCAACACAGTACCAGCTCCAACGAATTCTTTGAAAGTGAAGGACTCGGTGCACCAGTGTCCTGCGGGAGAAAAAAAAATAGTTTTCATTATTAGAAACTTAAATAGTACAGGGTGACAAGAAATAACTTGGACACTCAACGTACATTATAACTTTTTTGCTAATGAAAATTTTTCGACCAAACTTCAAAATAAGTATGAATACATTATTTTGCCTAATATATTTAAACGTTTTCAAATTGACTACCGTTAGTATTAATACAGAGCTTTAGATGTGTCACAAAGTTTTCGGCTACGGGTCGCAACTCACTCATTGATATTTTATCCCTTTCCTTCCATAAGAATTTTTGTAGGGATGCCAAAGTTTTATGAAGTTTAGTACACACCCTTGTCTCCAAGATAAACCAAACAGAATAATGCGTTGGGTTCAAATCTGAGGAATACAGGGGCCATTTTTGAGCTCCAATAAAGTTCGGAAAATGTGTCTTGCATCAATCTTGAGTGTCTTTAGCTCTGTATGCAGGTGAAAAATAATGTTAGAAGGATCACATTTGGTTTTCAAAGAGCTTTTGCGACCAAGGTGAGACAGCATCTTCCAAAATGGGTTTGCGGTATGTTTGCTGATTATTTTTTATTCCTTGATCAACAAAAACAACTGGTGTTTCCCCACTAGCAATTATCCCACCCCAAACCATTGCAGATAGGGGTCGTTAACGCCGCCAACAATTCAAGAAGTATCCAGGTGCTTTTGCTGACCAAACTCAGTCACTATGGCTATTTTGAGCTTGTTCAATTGTGAACAGTTTCTCATCTGTGATGACCATCGATCATCTGTTGCTCGCAATAACAGTTCTTTCCTTTTTTGAAGTTTTTTGCATTTGTTCTTTGCTGCTAGCTTTTGAGCCTTTTTTATTTTGTAAGGGAGAAGACCAAGCTCAACTATTACCATCAAACGAGTGGTTTATACATTGAGTTTTACCCTCTAGCAACCTTTCTCATTGAAATCCTAGGATTTCGTTTAACTCGCTTTTTGATCAGTTTCCGGTCGCTAGATGTGTTAACTGTGCGTTTTCTTCTTCTTCCTGACCTGTCACCCTAATGTTTAAGTTTTTTTACCTTTTAATTGTATAGGAAACCGTGTGCTTAGCCACTTTCAATCGTTGAACAATTGCACATTTTTTTCGTTTCTTGCTTACGTAATTTAAGTGTGGCAGATCGTTTGTTAACCATAACGGTTATCCCAACTAGCTTGCTTACACCTATTTAGTAGCTTTCTAGGATCGATTCCCTATCACAATATCATGAAAAATTAAGTGGTATTTGTAATGTATGCACAGTGAATTATACCAATATTTATAAAAACAGACATTTTATTTAGCACATACATTCATTCTAGTTCAACTCCATCTTACATATTTTTATATCCCTGTTGCCATTCCGAATATACATAATACAATCATCACACTCTCCCCCTTAAATTTTAAAGTTCAACCCAGAAGTTAAATAGTTTTATAGCCGAAAAGTCAATAAGTTCAGTTGTAAGTTAGTCTATTTGGCGGCTTAACTTGCCTTTTTGGCCTAGGTGTTTTAACAATTGGCTGGTTTGGCGTAGATGCATTTGTACAAACATCTAACTTTTCTGTTTTAGTTTCTGGAGATTTAGGCTTGGTTTCTTTATCTTTTGGTACAGAATCCAATTTTGGAGTTGCGGATATATCTTTCTCAATAACAGTAGGTTTTAAATTAATTGGCTCTGTATAGGTAGGAATCACAGTTAATGGATTATCTCTTAGGGTTTCTTTTGCTTCTGAATCCTCAGTTACATTTTTTCGTAGATGATCGGCATGTACAAATCGTATCTGCTTATTCACATCTGCTAAATACGTATTTGCGCTAATATTTTTTGTAATTTTCCCAGGAAACCATTTAATGTCATTATTTCTGACTGATCTTACCCAAACTTTGTCATTCACGTTGAAATTTCGTGCATCCGAATGCAAATTAGTACGCGATTGCTGATATTCTCGGTAATTTCTTTCGCGAGTCAAATGATCAAAACGTAGTTTTGTGATTTTTGTTTGAGGAGTAAATTTAAATAGTAATTCAGCAGGAGTTTTCAAAGTGACGGAACACGGCGTGTTTCTGTAAGCAAATAAAGCGCAAGCAATTCTATGCTGAAAGCTGTCATATCTTTGGTTTGAAAACTTTTGCCTCTTCAACATATTTTTAACAATATTAACACTCTTTTCTGCTGCTCCGTTAGAATTAGGATGGTAAGGCGGAGAATTTCGAAAGTTTATCTCATTCGACTTACAAAAATTAATGAATTCTTCCGACTTAAATTGACCTGCGTTATCTGAAACCATTTCACTTGGTAAACCAAAACATGAAAATATTGATCTTAACTTCGTGATAGTAGACTTTGAATCCGTACTGTTGACTACAGCAACTTCAATCCATTTAGAATATGAATCTTTTACAATTAGAAGGTTATGGTTTTCAAATTCTGCGTAATCAATGTGTATACGTTCAAAAGGTTTGCCAGTTAAAGGCCAATTATTTGATGGAACTCTGGCTACATTTGGTCTTGTCATCTGGCAAGGAGCACATTTATTGACGTAATTTTCAATTTCTTTATCCATATTAGGAAACCAAAAGTATCCTCGAGCAAGGTTCTTCATCCGAACTATACCAGGATGCTCTACGTGTAACAGTTCAAGCACTTTAACTTGCAAGCTTTTCGGAATTACTAATCTGTTGGCTCTCAAAAGACAACTATTTTCAATGCTTAGTTCGTTCTTTACTTTGTAAAATTGATGTAAATCTTCAGAGAAATTTTGAGGCCATCCAAATTTTGTGTAGTTAATAACTTGGCTAATCTGTCCGTCAGTGGCACTTGCCTTTTCGATATCTTTACTAGTAAAATTCTTAAATTCTGAGAAATAACAAACAAAATTTTCTGCAAATTTATCTACCGGTTCATCTTCAGATGAAGGAAGTCTAGAAAGTGTTCAGCTAAAAGAAGATCGGTTCCTTTCTTGTGTTTCATTGTATAGTCATAATTTGATAAAATTATGGACCATCTTTGCATTCTAACATTTGCCATTTCTGGAACTGGTTTATTATGACCCAGTAATGTAAGTAAAGGTTTCGAATCGGTTTCTATAACAAACTTCTGACCTTGAAGGTACTTATTGAAACGCTTTATACCAAAAATTATAGCTAAAGCTTCTTTATGTACTTGACCGTAATTTTGTTCTGCTTTCGATAGTGTTTTTGATGCGAAAAATATTGGTCTCAACAAACCTGGAGAAAGTTCATGGCATAGAACAGCACCAAGTCCGTAATCAGAAGCATCACACTGCAGCACAATAGGTTTTGATCCATCAAAATGAACTAATACGTTGTAGTAATTTAAGAATGTCTTGCTTTTCTCAAAAGCCTTTTTACATTTTGAATCGAAATTCCACTTAACATTCTTTTCTAGCAAGCTGTAAAGAGGTTTCAGCTTAGCTGAAAGATTTGGAATGAAATGTTGATAATATCCTAGTAAACCTAAATAACTTTTTAATTCAGTCACGTTTTTAGGAATTGGCGTATTAGAAATATCATGACATTTGTCTTTGATAGGATGTATACCTTCTTTATCCTTTATATGACCAAGTACTTTAATTGATGTTTTGAAAAATTCACATTTTGATAGATTTATTTTTACATTAAATGATTGAAGTTTTTGAAAAACTAATGAAGTTCTTTCAATACATTCTTCTCTAGTATTAGCATAAATAAATAAATCATCAATGTAGCATTGTGTAAATTTTAAATCTTTTAAAATACTGTCCATTTTTTGTTGAAATAAAAATGATGCACATTTGATGCCAAAAGGAAGTTTTGTATATCGTAAAAGTCCCTTGGGTGTATTTAAGGTTAATAGCTCTTGAGAATCTGAAGCGATAGGCAACTGGTGAAAGGCCATTGATAAATCAATTTTCGTAAAATATTTTCCAGCACCTATAGAAGTAAGAATATCATCCTGTGTTGGTAAAGGATAATATTGAGTCTCACAAAATTTGTTTACAGTTACTGAAAAATCTCCACAAATCCTGACAGACTTGTTACCATTACTGTCAAGTTTCGGAACCGCTACAATGGGTGTTGCCCATTTAGAATGACTGACTGGTTTTAAAATTCCTCTGGAAATTAAAGAGTCCAGTTCTTTGTCAATAAGGCTTCTCAGAGCATAAGGAATTGGTCTGGATTTGCAAAATATTGGAACAGTCTCCTCCTTCATTGCAATGTTGACAGGTTCTCCTAATATACCACTATAATCATTAAAGTCAAAACAACTAGGAAACTTCGATTTGTACCATTTAATAGTACTATCTTCATTTGAAAAATCAACAACATTGGTGTTGAAATTACATTCATTATTTACATTATTTGTAAATGCAGGCTTGAATTTATCAATACTTATATCAAGTTGTTCTATCCAATAGCGACCTAGTAAAGTTGGTCTGTTTGGTGTTTCAACAACAACTAAAGGTAAAGAAAAATTTTTATTTTTAAATCTGATGGGGACTAAAAAATTACCTATAATTGGCAATAAATCTCCGGAATAAGATTTTAGTCTAGGAATTTCCACAGACACTAATCTCTTTAAGTTCAAATTCCGAAAAATATTGTTTGATATAATTGTGTAAGCACTACCAGAGTCAATTTGCATTTCTAGATCCTTTCCAGCAATACTAACTTTCACAACGTATGGTTTTGGTACCTCTAATCCATAATTTGTAACAGTATTGATATTCAAATCGTAGACAGAATTTTCAAAGTCTTCAGCACGACTTTCATCAATAAAATTTTCCGTTGTAGCTCTACATATAGGGGATATGTGACCTTTACTTTTGCATTTTCTACAAATTGCATTTTTATAAATACACTCACCTTTATGAATTTTTCCACAATGTTTACACTTTTGCAAATTATTACTTGGTTTACGAAAACTTTCTGAAGTTGTTTCGTTTCTTAACGTATTATTTTTCTTAAATTTTTGAAATGGTGCTTTGTTATCATGAGATTTTTTTGTGTTGGCGATTTTTAGAACGCTACCTTCATCGCCAAGTTTCATTGATTTACTTTCTTTAATAGCAGTTTCCATGGCGATTGCAATATCGCACGCTTTTGAAAAATCAAGTTCTTTCTCACTCAACAAACGGTTTTGAATTTGTTGATCCGATAAGCCACAGACAAATTTATCACGAATTGCTTCGCTTAAAAACACGCCAAAATTACATTTACTGGCCTGTTCTTTAATTTTAATAATGAAAGAAGAAACATCTTCCGCCATTTGTTTCATATTGTGAAAACGAAAACGTTCCATAATTACGGAAGTTTGAGGTGAAAAATGTTTCTTCAATTCCTCTAAAATATCACAATAAGGAATATCTTTCAAACTTTTTGGCTAAACAAGATTTCTCAAAATGGAAAATACTTTTTTTCCTATACAAGTTAATAAAGTTGCTCTTTTATCATTTTCATCAGTAATTCTATTTGCTTCAAAATAGAACTCAACTTGAAGCAAATATTCTTCAAAATTATCTTTATCATCATAAGAAGGCAATCTACCTGTATGCGAACGGGAAATTTTAACAATTTCATGAGAAGCCGTAATATCAAGGCTACTGTCGTTTCTTTCTGACGCCATTTTTACTTGTAATGAGAAAATTCGATAAAAAGAAATCTCTTACCAATGATGAGATGTAACTGAATAATTTCTCTCACTTTTTTTTTTTTAAATCCTCGTCGCCATTTTTGTAATGTATGCACAGTGAATTATACCAATATTTATAAAAACAGACATTTTATTTAGCACATACATTCATTCTAGTTCAACTCCATCTTACATATTTTTATATCCCTGTTGCCATTCCGAATATACATAATACAATCATCACAGTATTTACAGATATATTTGGTTTGAAACTTCGTCCAAGTTATTTCTTATCACCCTGTATTTTAAATTGAAATTCAAACTCCGGCAGAATCAAATAAAATTAAACTTCGTAAAGTATAAAATCTCACATTAAAATTGAGTTATTTATTGCAGGTATTCTTGCAAGAAAGAACTGAATTGATAGGATAACTAAGAACTTAATTTTAAAATTTAGTTTAATTAAGATATAAAGCACTTAGTAATCAGCTTTTACCACACAGGTATAGTTTCCATATTAAAGACAGAATTAATTTTTTAATTTGTTATTAGAGATTCTTGGGCAATCCTTACTGATAAGAAATATCAGCTTCTATACTCACTCATCATAGGACCATCATCTTTAGATGTCATAGCAGTTCTCTATACATTTCAGAAATTTTATAAAACGTAGAAGTAAGCTTTTATTGGATTCATTCAAATGTTTTTAAAAAAAAATTATCCACATCAGAATAAAATATTCAAGATTTTTTTTATAGACATTCTATATAGGCTGTAGAAATCCCATTTGGTTTACTAATGCTAGATTAAAAGCAAAAATTCAAGCTCAAGGTCAAATGATAAGATTAATTTCCTCCTAAAAGTGAAAAATTTTGAAAATACAAAAAAAAAAAAAAAAGGAAAGGGTATATTAAAATAAAAATAGCTGTGGAGGCATTTAAATTAAGGTTTCGATGTGCGAATGGAGAAAAAAGAATTTTAAGTGCAAAAAAAAGTATGGTTTTAGTTTATGTAGTGCAAGTAACTAAAAGTAATTACGGAACCCTCTATTTTGAGAGCAATTTCCCTCGAAGTACTACGCATTTTTTTCCCCGAACCAGAGTAGCTTTGGATCTTTATCGAGGACGCCCTCCTGTCTGATGAATCTAACGAAAATGTAGGAGTTTTCTCCAAAATTTGCTCTTCTACATTCCTGCGGCACGAGGCATTTATTTTGCCGGTGAAATTGCTGTGATTCGTACAGCTCTAACAACTGTCATGACATTTGAAAAAATTTACTAAAAGAGCTGTCATCCTCAGTGATTCTCGAACTGCTCTGTTCGCTATTGCTTACAGTAAAATATCACAGTACAGGACGTCACTTTTGTCGTCAATGCCTAATATCTAATTAAATCAATATCTAATTGTCGCCATTTTCTAAAAAAAAAGCTGGCATTACTAGAGAAAGGCCTGGCATCACTAGATCTTCCGTGATTTCAGGCGCACTGTGCAGTTTTTGGTTAAAAGAAAGCAGACTTCCCGAAAAAAAAAAAGGTTTTATTTATCAAGCAGAATATTTCTCTTCTTGTGCCCTTCTATACTATTTAAAGACCTCTCAAATCACGTACTCAGGAAGAACTCTGTAATCATGTTTCTTGTCAGTCTTGGAAGAATGCTATCCCGAATGGGTGCAGATCCAAGGTGCAGAGCGTGTCACTGAATTCCATCTTGCCACCGAACATAACCAAAAATAAAACCATTTTTATAGATAAAAAAATCGTTAATTCTCCGATATGTACTTTGTGGGATTTATTACTACTTTTCTGACTTTAGAGCTATGTATAATAAACATATATTATTTCTGGGAAGACCCAAAGGAGCTTTAATCTGTCCAAACCCAAAATAAGTGACTTATTTTATTTGTCACTCCATAATATCAAAAATTTCCCTTTTTTTGTGCAAATTCCTGAACAGTTTTAGTGTACTTAGTTAGGAATTCATGAGCTATTTTTTTTTAGTTATTTAACTTAAGAACTCTTGTAAACAATGTTACCATGCTTATAGTCGAAACCTCCCTCATAACTTTCTACACAGGTTTCTGTGAATTTCTGTTCAAGAAAAAAAAAAGGAATTTATTGAAAATGGAATGTTATTGGATTAAAATTTTCTATTAGTGAAGCCATTCTATTTTTGTGTACAGTAGAGCCCGCTTATTAGAATATCGGTTAAAAGAATATCCCGCTTAATATAATACATTTTCAATGCACCAAACCACTATTATGCATTATTTTGATCCCGGATAATGGAATATCCCGCTTATTAGAATACTTTTTCGTGGCAAAATGGCTATTCCATTAAGCGGGCTCGACTGTATTTCCTTCAGTTATTATTTATAGCAGTGTCTTCCAACGTGAGGCGTACCCCCCACCAGGCGGCATTCTGATCTCCACGGAACGCAATCTAAGAATGAGTTGTTACTTGTTTTGACTTGAAATGATTTCCTTTTTCTTGCATTTACCAGCTTTACTTTGCTCTTTCTTTTAGTTCTCGAATGTTGTTTTAGAGCTTGTTTAAATGACTTTTTTAGCGTTATGTCAGTTCAAAAAAAGCTTTCATGTTTTGAGTAATATGCATCATATATTACTAGGGGGTGCCATGTGCATATTAGAAGTAAGATGTAGTCAGTGCTGCAGTTGGAAAAAATATTTGGAGCACATCACTAAAAGAAAGGGTAGTTTGAAACCAATTCACGTTAGATTGGAATTATTTTTACAATAAAAAACCAAATATTTTGGGATATTGTGTTCCTCCCGCTCATGCACCTTTCTCCTATGCACTCATTTGCAGCATTGGGTATGGTTAAAAAAGGCTGACTAATACTGGATTATAGGAAATTTTGTCTTAAAATCAGTAATGATAATGATAATAATTATATCAATAGTAATATCAACAATATAAAAACCAAAGTATGAAACCAAAGTATCCGCAGGTTAAAAAAAAACATCCTGAAATGGAAAACGAAAATTTGAAATTAATGCTTTTTTTTTCAATTAATATATACACTCCATAACCAAAAATCGAGGCGCTCTCAATCGGACAACTCCTTGCTGTGTCGTTTTTTTATTTTTTATTTTTTTGTTTTAGAGTGTATTTTGAAAGTAGGCGCACAAAATTCAAAAACATGTCTACCTACAACAAACTTCAAGTTTAAATTGAAGAAAATGCAAGCCTCAAAATCATAATCTATGAAAATTATCTCACGAAATTGCGATAACAAAATGCAATTAAAACGTACCAAAGGATATTTAATGTCTAAAAGAAATGTCAAAAATTTTAATCCAAGAAGGAAACAATGAGAGATACTTAATTCCTAAAATGAAGCATAGTGAATATGATTAAAAGAAGGAGTTTTAAGCTATGAAAATGATTGTCGTCCATTCTAGATGCTTTTTTTTTTTTTTTTGGTACCTAAAAATACAAGGAGACAACATTTAAGTTCTTAAAAAAAAGGTGAATGGCGAATTTTAAATTCCAAAAGTTAGTGATTGAAAAACACAATTTCAGAAAAGGAATGAGACCAAGCCCGTCATTTAAGGGGGCAGGGGGGGGGTCAATTGCCCACCCCCCTGACTTTTGGAAATCAATGTATTGGCATACAAGTGGGCGTGGCTTTTGCCACTTTTTGGTAAATTTTACATTGCGTATGCACCCTTTGCCCCCCCCCCCCCCGGAAAATTTCGAAATGACGTCCCTGAATGAGACTAAAAGTAACTTTCGGAATGATTACGAAGCTCTATTTTTGAAGAACATTGATCAGTCTTTTTTATATGAAAAAAACGTGATCATTTAGGAAACTCATGAAGAAAAATAAGCAATTTATATTTTCTTGTGACTGTTTTACTGTACATCAATTTACTTGTTGAACCAGTTTACCTATTTTCATGATGAAAACTGCTCTTCCTTGCGCATCCCTGTGAGCAAGATAGTTGAAAATATTGCATCTTAAGATACTTTCCATATCTTTAGGTCGTCGGAACAGAACAGGATTCTTCGCTTTGTACCTGTTTTAGAAAAGAACAAGACAAACAATGTAACAAAAAACATCAATCGGGAATAACCTGTCATGTAATATATATATTTTTTAAGTTCCAAATCAACATTCGAACATAAGTTAAGAATGGTGGTAAATTGCTCTTCTTGAAAGTTGAGCTTTGACCTTGATAATGCTCAACACCTTTTTTGGATTGAATAGGAAAGGCTATTTAGCACTGAATAGAATTTGGTTTCTTTCAGAAACTATTCCAACTCAAATTCGCGCTCCAATAACATTCTTTTTTTACTGAACTCCTTAAAAAGAGGCATATTGTCCAGGTCATCTCTCAAATCTTCAGAGGAGCATTGTAAATAAATCATCATTATGCCAGGTAAACAGTTTTTCTTTTAGTTTTATTTTCAAAAATGTTCCACCACTTATTGTATTTTGCTCGTGTCTGACAAGGGCATCTTGCATCGACCCGATATTTTATTTCTAATACCTATCTGAGATTCGTTTCTGGTAAAAATAGTGACAGTAGATTACAATTAAACTTGTTTACCATAATTGGCACTACTTAATGCCAACAATGACAGGTACTGTGGCCCCTCGAGGAGTGAAGTGAAGTGAAGTATTTTTCCTGTGTGAACTAGATCGAAAATTTTGATAATTAACCTGAAGTTTGTTAGGAATTATTTGTTATAAAGCAGTTCCTTGGTGTGGAAACGGAAAAATGTCAGTTTTCATTGAATTTTTTGCTATTTGTATGCTTGTAGGAATGACAATATGATTTAATTTGATTTTAATACTTAAAGATTTAAAATAAAAATTATTTAATCTAATTAAAATCGTATTTAGCTCATTAACACTTTTTTTGTGCGTCATTTTCTTAAAAAAAGCAATTGCTTCACTCACCACTCCTTGGTCGCCTTCCTCCCCACACAACTGAAACTGCAAAATATGACTTAACGAAACCTGTGCATTCATTTTCTGTCAAAAATCCTTTTTTGCCGGTTTTTTGGAAATAAATTCGTGAATTAAAAAGTTAAAAGCACTATTAAGTCCTTAAAAAATTAAAGTTTAATCATAGTGCCCTTTAAAAAATAAGCAGAATATTTTGCTAGAGGTTCTTCAATAATCGACTTTCTATTTGCATTTGCAATGCAAAAATATGTCTCCATCACTAAGCATTATTAAAGTAGTTTATTTTACAATACATAGCAAATTTTCTTCAGATTTTTCAATTTCATTTGCAAATACAATTAAAAATACTCTTTAGAGCGTAAACCTGCGTATATGCTAACTGCTGTCACGTTCTGGTTTGCATTTAATGCAAATTATTGTCAGTTGGCATGATTGCTTTTAGTGTTCTCCCTAGTGTTTGCTCTCTAGTGTATTCTCTCCTTAGTGTTTGCTTTTGAAAATGGCGTAATTTTTCACTGATATATAGATATATATTTATAAATTTCTTTTACTTTGAAAAAAAAAAGCATAATCCCCGCATTTGCGATTGCTACAGAGGAGATTTCACACACCTGAAGAGTGTTTACCTGTAAAAGTCTCTGACGAGATTGGCGGATCGTTCGTCATTGAATTTTCGAGCCCGTAGGAATCGAAGCAGGAATTCGTCATCCGACCGATAGTTGAGATCTTTCTCTCCTGAAATGCAAAAGTCGTCGTCGAAGCAGTAAAAGATAGCATAATTACATCATTTATCAGGCAAATTCATGTATATAATATTTGCTTCATGTTGTAGATAATGGGAAACAGCATGCACCTACTTGCTGAAAGTATAGGAAATACTGTGTCTGATCTTCTTAGGTAAAACCTTCCGCGCATTTACGCATGCGTCAGGTCTTCTCTGATCTTACCAAAATAGGGGTGTTAGGTATGATAACAATAAGGGGAAGAATAATGGCAAGTACTTTAACCGTATCAAACAACGTGGAACGATGCTAGTTTCAAGTACACAGCTTAGTTGAATATGTCAAAAGGATATAGCAAATGCAAGTTTTAAATTGAAAGCTTCGGAAAGTTATCACCCACAACCCAAGTGGAACTGTTCGCGAGTGCTAGGGGCGGCTTTCATGGACAGACAGTAACTCGGGATTTTAGACTAACCGTTTTTATAAGGTTGTAAAAAATGGTGTACATATAATTTTATTTCAGGTTAGCCCTTTGAGTGCCTCAAAAGGTCACGGGGGCTTCGTTTGAAGCCACATTAAAAAAAAAAAAAAAAAAAAAAAAAACATATTTCCTTTCTTTTCGATCGATTGACTTAATGACTTCACTGAAAAAAAAGTAGCCTCAAACGAAACCACCGTACCTTAAATGATAAAATATATGCATTTTTATTCAAAAGTATGTCTATGTGTTTCTAATACCCATAAAAGGTGTCATTAAAGAATTTTTATGACGCTCGAAAATATTAAATGAGAGTATCCTCTTTAGGAATGAGAAAACTATGACATTTGTCTTCTGAGACATTTGTTAATTGATGCGACGTTACAGGACAAGAATTGTGGTGGAAGCAGACAAATACAAAGTAAGCTAAGTTTTGAAATTAAGGATTTCAAAAGACTTAGTTTTGAATATAAACATTATGATATGAAGTTATACTACAAAGTTATGTGCTGATATTTATTTTCCGGTCAAAGTTGAAACAATTACAGGGAAAGCAAGTTCCTTAGAAATGTATAAAAAAAGTTGTTAAATGCCCTAGAGGGCGTTGTCTTCATTTTTTTTCGATTCGAACTTGTTAACTATTTCTGATGTTGATGTGCAGAGAACACCTAATAGTCTTTTTGCTAGCTGCTTTCAACTGCCTAAATTGCAAGTAAATTTTGCTAATTTGATTATTTTCAAAATATTGTAGTACGATTTTGCTCTATCGAGTTACAAAAAATTCTTCGGCATGAAATGAGAATCAGGTATCATTTAACATATATTCATGCCACCGTTCAGTTTGTTCTTTTTTTTTTAACTAAATATTGATGTTGACATTAAAATGTCCTTTTTGACGCAGCATATCTTAGAGAGCATGACAAACTACTTTTTTCAATTAATGTAGCTTGAAAAGGACTGCTGCTGTACTAAAAATACAGGAACTGTTAATACCTCTGGAAAACACTTTGATCCGTAAAACCAGTACCCTAAGAAATGTGTTAATAGCGTACTGGCAATGAGATAACTTGTGATTACTGTACTATTTATTACTGCATTAATTGTATAATTTCTTTTTGTTCCAAGATATGTCCAGGCATTGGCAGCGAAATATGTAATATATTGAGTTTTAGTAAGATGACTTTATTTTATTTTGGGGGGAAATGCAATTTTTATTTACCATTTCTTAAGGTCACTACGTCTTTCTTCCCTAAATTTTCTACAAAAAGAATATTTGTCTGCTAAATCATTGCTCCCGAACAGTATTTTGCCTTTCTATTTTATTCTATTTTTGAAAATAAGTGAGTATTGATCATTTTGAAATGATTGAAGTTTCCTGGTTTGAGGTATGGAATAAGCGGTTACTCTTCGAAAAGGCAAAATATTCAAAATTATGTACTATTTTCATCTCTGGAGAGTGTATTTCTGATCCTTATCTATTTCATTCAACAACTATTTCATTCTTCTTGCCCTTTTTTTTTTGTTTTATTCGCCTATCTTTTTCATAGAATCGCCCATATTCCCGAGGATTCGCATTTAAACTCTGCTTTCGTTGTCTATCATTCGGCCATGGATTTATCCAACCTTTACGCAAAGGATATCTGAAAAGTCAAACTGTAATTGTCATGCATTAGAAATACATTTGCTTGCAATAGAACCAAAAATTTTAACACAAATACCTTTCAATAAAGTATGCAATGTATTTAGATTGTAAATTTATGATTTATATCAAATTAGCTATGGACTCTAAACCATAATGGAACAGAACAATTATTAAGAGTTATTGTTAGGATTGCATTGTAATGTTATTTAAGGCTATTGTGTTACAAGATACCCTTATCCCATAAGGTTTAATAACTATACATTTTTACTGAATTTTACTCGATGAATGTTTATTTAAAAAAAAAAAAACTAAAAACTAAAAATGCAAGGAGAATAGGCAGCGAAAGAATCATTTGACAGACTTCGAAAGTTAACTATAAAATAAAATTGCAGGAATTAATAATAGATAAAGTAAGTGTATATTAAAAAATAATAATTTTTAAACGGGTTTTAAACTTACCGTAAAAAAAGCTTCTAAAATGCTGATGATAAAAACTATTTTTAACTGCCATTTTCATCCTCCGGAGAATCTTTTTAACAAAGAGAGCAGTGTTGCCACTGGACATTAATTAAAATTGACGGATATATTTTTCTTCCAAATCTACAAGTGCAAACCTCACTCATGAGAGACAGAAAAAAAGCTCATTTCATTGAAGGTTTTGATGAAATGGCCCACATTTCTAGAAACCTACATATTGTTATGTGTCACGTGGAATTAAACAGAAGTAACAGTAAGTGTCATTCCTCAATAAAATATTTGCAATAGCGCGACACGAGTGTTGATTCGTCTTGGAGAAAAAGAAGCGGAACAAGATCCATTCTTTTGCATAGGCAATAGTGGCTCAAGATTCAATAAGTAAAAAGTCAAGATTTAAATTTAAACGTCATTAGGTCGCTTTAATGATTGATAAACACAGTTATGTTGAGAAAAGATATGCTAACACGAATCTAGAATAACTAAAAAAAAATTACTTGCAGAAAAAGTATTTGACATAAAATGAGTTCATTTGAAAAGTACATTTAAATAGGGTCCTAGTTTTCTTCGTTATCTATGAATGACATTTTTAGTGCATGTTCCTACTATATTGTTCCTAAAGTATAACTGATATCATAATCATTAGTTAACAATATTTCCTTTTACACTTGCTATAAGATGATTTATCTTTTATTATACCGTTTACGAATCAATGAATGATGTATATTTGCATATTTTTGTACTCATTGAAGATGTTTCAGGTTTTTGAGCATCTTTCATTTACTTTGAGAAAAGCAATGACGTGATTGACATGCTTTTGATATTTAAAACTTATGCCATTTCAGGTTTTGTTTCGCCTGGACAGTGATTGGGACTTTGCAAAATAAATGAGTCTGAATGGAGATAATGAGATTGTAGTTTTGTTCTGACAGTTGGTCTTCAGAAAAGTAATTTGTCGTATAAAGTGACCCGTAAAGAAAAATAATTTTTTATGAAATAGTAAACACAATCTAAAGGAATGACAACTGTTTATTTTAAATTACAAGCGGGAAAATCTCGATGATTAAATGGACTAGTGTTATAATTTAACCCATTAATGCCTAGCGTCCCTTTTTAGGGACGGTCCAAAAAGTGTGCCCTAATTTTCCAAAAATGAACATTTCAACCAAATAATTGTGTTCAATTACTACTTTGGTATTGTTTAAATTCATTATTAATAGATTGCAGCACATAACCATTGTAAAGTGTGTTCTGTAGCCATTTTATTATGATCTTTATCGAGAATTACATCGTTCACAATCACAAGAACAAAAAGCCAAGTTTTTAAAATTATTGACAAGTACTTCTTTCTGTGTTTGATATATGTGCTACTTTGATCGATGTTTTAGTTTACCTTTTTTTGCAATTTTGAAAATTTTAAATTTTTTATGGATTTCATAGCAATTTAAGAGCGCCCCTAAAAAGGGACGCTAGGCACTAAAGGCTGCATTGTTTAACCGTGGCTGATTTCTTGCTTAGAATTTATAATTTATCTCAAAAGAAGTTACTAAATGTTTTTATAATGAAAAATAGATAATTTTTATTTTTTAAACTTAAAAAATCTAATTAAATTAAGTTAATTGATGTTTAAATTTAATTACAATTTTCTTAAATATTTTATAATTTATTATTTATTTATTTATTTTTATTTATTTATTTATTTATTTATTTATTTATTTGTTTATTTATTTACTTTTTTTTTTTTTTTTTGAAATTACGAAAAATACTCAAGGTAAATTTTGAAAGAAAGTTATTTCAAAAATGTAATGCTTTAAAACAGTGGTTCTCAACGGGGGCGATACCGCCCCCCGGTGGGCGGTGGGAAGATGTTTAGGGGCGGTGAACATATTTTGGGCGGCAGGGGGCGGTGGACAGATTTTGGGCGGTAAGGGGGCGGTGGGTATATTTTCAAATGTACTTGTGAGAACATGTTTTATGCTGGGGCGGCAGGAAACAGTCATCTCTTCTATCCCCTAATTATAGCTTAAAAAAAAAATTTCTGCGGACATCTCCTAAACCCTGATCTTTCTCCTAACGTCATGAACAATAGCCTAAAATTTGTCAATAGCACGAAATTTGAGAGCCACCTATCTTGACCGACTTTTTGTGTCGTTTGAGATTCCACCCTAACAACATCAAAGGTAGGTAACAATCGTGTTTTTCACGGTGCAATGTAAAAAAAATTTCCGGAGAAAACTCCCGAACCTTGATTATTAACTCTTCATCAATAAAAAATAGCTTAAATTTTGCGTTTTTTATACTTGTATTTAGGAGAACGTTGGAGTTCTGACTCCCTAACATTACTAAACTTAAGCCTTTAAATAACTTCAATTATGAAAAATCTTTACAACAGACCTCTTTCTCCCTAGTTTATGTTTCCAAAAATTGTCTAAAATTACGTCAATTTTATATGTTTCACAGGGAGCGGAATCTGAATTTAAGTGTCAACCACCACGAAGCATAAAACTAAAGAAACCACATTTTTAAGACTTCGTTTTCAAAACAAATTTCGGGGGGTATCCCCGATTCTTTACCGCCGTCTTTACTCTGATATCGCCAAAGGCATACTTATAACTTTTGTTATCTTATCTAAGCTTCAAAGCAATAAATTAATCAAAGAATTTCTTTGAATTGAACTTATCTCTTGATTTTTAAATTCAACTTATACCAGTTTTTTAAGATTGAAACTTGGTTTATAGTCTTTAAATATGACAGCTACGGGCTATAGTTTCAAGTCCTTGTCCCTCCTGGGAAAAATAAGGAGGAACGGCTGTTAGCCTTGCCGTAGTAAAATCCTATATCCGTACGTAATAAATAGGGGATGCGTATTGCATGGTTGCAAGTAAATAAGAGCAAGACTGTTTGGGATCGGACTGTTCAGGAACAACTTGAACGCAATGTATTTTTCAAAATATATTGGTTTTCAAACAAAATGTTGAAAAAACGGTGTATTTTTATTTCAAAACGTGTTGTTCTTATTTACTTAAAAAATGGTTCACTCATTTAATGGACTCATTCTAGGCACTTGGTTTTTACTGACACAGCTTTTCAGAGGGGGGAAAATGCCCTCTTTTTCTAAAAATTATCTTAAAGAAAAATTAAAAAAACAGCACAAGTTTTTTACTTTATAGTCATTTTTCAACTATCTGTTTGGACAAAATTATAGGGTTAAAAAAGTCAAGAAAACGACCTCCCCCCCCCCCCCCTCTTCCACTTCCACTTTTACGTCCGTCCGTAAAGGGGGCGCTGAAAATTTTTCAATCCAACAGGGGGGCGGTGACTGTAAAAAGGTTGAGAACCACTGCTTTAAAACACTAATTATTTGTTATATTTAATTACTTTTCCATAATGCATTTAGGTGATCTTTATTGTTGAGTCTGACTGTTGAAGAAGCCCTAAACTGTTTCAGAAGCTTAGCACTTCACCTTGATGAAGAATTCAAAGATTGCATATGCATTTGTTGTTTGGAAGGGGAGTGGGCAGTGGTTGCAGATTTAATTTCAGAATGCCCTGAGCATGCCAATTTAGATCTCTACTGTGACAGTTTACTTCTCTTGCGGGCTGTTTTGCAGAAAGGTTTTATGTAAGAATCGGATTGAAAAATGCCCATTAACTAAAGTTACGTTGTTCAAAAAAGAAAAGAGAGACAGTTTTGAATAAATGTCGATGACAGGTAAAATAATATTACGTTGGTTCGGTTGAATAATCGCAATGTTGTAACTATTTCATCGAATCTTCATGAAGTTTATCCTATAGTAAAGGCTAAGCGATTGTCCAGTAGAGAAAAGAATGTAATTGAAATTGATGAATCAAATATGGTTGCTCAGTACAATCATTGCACGAGAGGAACAGATCCCATGCATCAAAATATAGGGAATTACCTGTTTTTGATCCAATCTAAAAAATGGTGGTTACCGCTCTTCATTTTTTTAGTAGCTGCTGTACGGAATGCATTGAGCTCAAGAGTACCGGATTGAGTTAGGTATCATGGGGAAAGTTATATTGCTTTAAATAAGACTCAGGTAAGATGCACCCATTGAAGTAAGAAAGCTTATCGGAAATGCAATGTAGGTTTTCACAACAAATGCTTTGCTGACTTTCATACTCAACAACATATTTACTTTCCCGTTTATGTTAATTGCTGCTTTTATTTCTTCTTATAAAATGTCTTTTTCAATATTACATCGTAGGCAGAAAAAAAAAATTTGGTAAAAAAAAGTATGTACCCTCTGGTGCCTAGCGTCCCTTTTTAGGGACGGTTTTTCTTTTTTAAATAAAACAATTATTTTTACATGATATTTTTTCAATAATTTTTCCTGTCCATTAAACACTATTCGTAACCAGTATACAAAATATCTTTGAAAAAAAAATTCAGGCATTAATGGGTTAAACTCTCTTTTTTTAGAAGAGATTAAGAGCGTATATCTTTAAAAATATTATTTTACTACTGACGGACTCTCGTTCTCAAAAAGTAGTATTTACATACAGTCAACTGTCGTTAACTCAAAGCCTTTTAACTTGAATATTCTATTATCTCGAAATTTTCATTTGATCCTTAAACTATTATGATGGCTATAGAAACTTTCCTTAATTCGAGCTTTCACTACCTCGCACATTTTATCCGGTCTCTTGGAACTTCCAGTTATGGAGGGTTGACTATACATGACATTGAGTCAATAATTTATACCGGTAGTCAGTAGTTACTTTACTTCAAAGAACGGGCGGTTCAGTACAGATGTTCAAGAATGGGTATTGTTGAAGAAGAAAAAATTATAAATTTAAACGGAAAATGAGTAGGAGAAGGAATCCATTTAAGCCCACCGTTGGATTATTCGCGAGAACACAGGCTAAGTTTTACAGTACAGAAAAATGTCCTATAAGAGAGTTGTACGCATTTGGAAAATTTAAGTTTAAAGTAGTTTTAAGTATTTCATTGCAATGTTTTTTTTAACCAAGTTAAATTGCTAATTTTACCAAGATCAATAGAAAGAAAGCTAGCAATGCAATTACAGAAAAAGTTGCCTTTGTTTGGTATTCTACGCTGCAGTCAAAAATGTACAAGGTATATTGTTCATATTTCTTTTATGAAATATGTTGTTTTGAATTCTCCCTCCCGCCCTATAGGTATTTGTCAAGATCTTCCGCGGCTGAGGGAGACCTCGGCGTTTTCGAAGGGACATTTAGCTTTTATGTTCTTACTTTTTAAAATGTAACATAGCCCCTTCATCCTCCAAGGCCTTCAACTGATTGTAATCATGTGATTTATGGTGCTATTAAGCCAAAACAAGTTTTCGAAACATGAAACTAGAATACATAAATGTTTTTTTAAAAAATAAATGATTTAAACTACAAATATTGAAAAATTATTCTGCACTTCTCCTTAAGACGTCAAGATGTACCTTTATTATGTTAGTACATACGAATTCTTTTTATCAATACTTTACACAGCTAGAATAACAATAGCATTCAGAGCAAAATATTTAAATGTTTGTAGTTTTTTTTTTTTCGAAATATATTGAGAAATGATGCTTAAGGGGGCCTCCGTGGCTCTGAAATATAAATTTCTTTTCAAATGATAGAGGTTGTGGTTCGAATCCCACTCAAGTCCAGGGTGTTATTTCATCTCTTTCTGTGCTACAAATCTTTCTTGTGTTTTCCGATACGTTAATAAAGAAGCCCAATCTTTCGAAGTAACTGTAACCGATATTTTCATAGTAATTACTAATTGGCTATATCACGACAACAGCATTAACAATTGAAGGGCCTGGGAGATGGAGGGGTTATGTGACAAAACAGAAATTGCGAGTGATTAAAGTTCAAAGTTTTATTGATGCAGCTGTTGCAGCTTTTTCGTTTTCCGGTTTTGTCGTTAGTGTGCGTATAAAATTGGTCTAATGAAATCTGCTTTTTGATGTACCAAGATTTATTTGCTTACCTGTATTCAATACTTACCATTGTCCTGAGTGCTTATTTTTTAAATGTAACATAGCCCCTTCATCCTCTAAGCACTTCAACTGATAATGTGGAAGCTTTACTGACGAGAAGACCCAGTGAATACTTTGCTCACTAATTTAAATCGGTTAGTTATTTTTTGTTTTGTTGAACAACATCGAAGTTTTTGTATTTCAGCACGCAAATATCAGTGTAATATAAGGGGCACCCATTGTTTTTACTCTGCCTAGTCTGCTACTTTAGGTGTTTATATAAACGAAGCGTTACTACAATCGTAAATTCCGTCTACATTTAAGTAGGTACACGTGTCCACAAACAGTTTAACTCATGTTTTTCTGTTAGCACTCTCTCTCCGGAAAGGTGCAAAGTGTGCCATGAAACACAAATCTTATTTTTAATGATCCAATCGAAAGTTCCAGCAGAGTGAGAAGAATATCAACTAAGGTCCTACTTACGAGCCAAGTATTCCCTGACTCGGCTCAGGTGTTTGTGCACATCTTCCGGTTTCTCATTCAGCTCCTGTTTCGCTTTGCGCTTGTCCTCCTTCGTCAATGTTGGGTCGAGCAGGGGTCGGTAGACGGCGCTGCCATCCCTAAAACTGCGAGCAGTATCCATCCTATGAAGAATATGCATTAATTAATTTTGATCAACAGTTTTCAATGAAGAATAGTTATTTTGTTGAAATATAATATGTACCAGCACCAGTAGGGTGGATGTCCCACAACCCTTACGGATTAGAACATCCCATCTTACCTGTAAACAAGCTCAATGAAAGAATGGTAACCAGATGTATAGTTGCACTCTAGCTAACCCAGGGGTTCCTATTTCCCCAAAGGCAATAGCACCTCCCCCCTAAAAAAGAAACCAGCCCTAAACAAGACCCCCCTCCCCCGATTGAAATCCAAAATCAATTTCGGCTTCATTGGCTTCTTGTAATTGTTGTCAGTAAAATTATTATTAGTAAAGATTGCAAATTAAGGATGACGTATTTACGGTTGCCCAATAGTGATGCTAGCTTGCTCGGAAGCTGCAGATCATTGCGAAAGAACGATCCTCCTCAAACAAAAGAGCAAGACCCACTTAAACGTCCTTAAAATTTTTAAAGCCGCTGTTTGCGCAATGAGTATCACCTTCAATAAATGTGAGATCCCTTTGCCCCCCCCCCCTGATAAAACTTGAAATGACATCCCTGGTACCGTCCCCCGTGTGCACCTCAGGCCCATCATTTTGAATTTTCCCTGGGAGAGGAGAGGAGGGACAAAGGGTGTTGTTTACTCAATATAAATTGTGCTGAAAAACCGCAAAAACACCCAAACTTAAAAAAAAATTGATTTTCCAAAATCTGGGGGAGCACTTGACCCCTTTACCCGAAAATGACAGGTCTGGTGCACCTCTAAGAAGGAGATACATTTATCTCTTTTCGAAAATATTATTGAAAAACAACTTTAGTGCTGCCATCTGCTGTTAACTTTTATACTTAGAAATGTTGCTCGTGTTCTATTTTTGTAGTCTTACTGTTATAAGGCTAAAAACAGCTTGAAACAATTTAACAGTTAGTTCGTAATGTAAATAACAATCTACTTTTTATTGCATGAAGGACGACGTCACTATTTTCTATGTTTCATCCTTTAACAAACGCACTACGTCAATAGTGGCGGTTTACCATGTCGCGCGTGTCGTAATTTGCGAGGGGCACGATCATTTCTTACAAAAGCAACACAAATTAGAGAAACCATAGTAGTCAGGGAAACCGATATTCCAACAAGTAGGCTCTACTTTACTGTATGAGGCTATCTTTTTCTCACTTACCTAAATTATAGGCTATTAGTTATTGGCTTAGTCGCACTCAAATAATCTTCGAGGTCCAGGAGACACATAGGGCCAAGCTCCACATTGACTAAGGCAGGGATTCAAGTGAAACAGCACTGCGATCGCTTCGAATTGCAATCGCTACTGGAAATGAATTACATTATCATCAACTTAAATTGGAATGACGTCACTACGGGTGGAGCCAATGAGAGCTCATAAGCAGTCAGCGATCTCCTCTTATTCGCCAAGTAGGCTGTGACGTTTTATCTAGCTCGTTTTTCATAGGCAAACGTCACGATGTTTTTATCAAGAAACGTTCTAATATAATTCATTTCCAGTCGCGATTGTAATTTGCGATTGCCTGTTTCACTTGAATCCCTGCCTTAAAGCAGAAAAAAAAGCAGAAACGCAAAAGGGATTAATAGTGTTCCTATGGAAAGTACCAGGATTTTCAGTTTCGGTCGCGTTTTCTGCTGATGTGGAGCAGGGCCCCCTAACCTCAAATTCAAGACAATCAGAAAAAGCTATTTCATCTGTTCTTGCCCCTCTAGATGTTAAATAAAATTTATATGATTGAAATGGACCTTTCGCAAACCACCCAACGAATGTCATTCGACTTAGAGCCAAATTTGACTACCCTTGGATACCAACAGGGGAGCAAAAAGAGTGTAAATTCTTTTGAAGAGTGCACCTTCAAACAATTTGTAGGAGGACTCCCAAGCAGTTTTCGACGCTCTTCCTCTTTTTTCATTTTAGCTTTAAGTTGCAAATAGGAGCCTTCAGTGTGATTGTCTGAACAAAATTTTAAATTGATTCGCAACAATTGAGTCAAGTTGAAATGATTATACAGTATTCGTGTGAGTTTAATTAGTTCGAGCAGCTTTCAATAAATTATGAAACATTGCTGTCGTTATTATGTGAAGTGTTCCACAGTTATTTTTTGAGCCCATTTTGTATGAAAGCAGATACAGAGAAAACCATATTCCGAAAAGTATTTCTTAATTAATTTCACAAAACAAAACCGCAAACTGCATTCTATTCTTTTGAAATAAAATTAATTTAACCACAACGGAGCGCAGAAATACCAGTCAAACAATGAAGTCAAATCACCAATAAAAGGCATGGAAACGGTAATTTGTGAGAAAGAGGCGTTTTGCAAGCAACACTGATCTTTGAAACAAATGAGGCCGATATCTGGCAATTCCAAATGCCATGTAAACTTCCATCTTACTTTCAAATCTTTCATCATCCTAATTATTACGAAGTACTTAAAAGTTGCTTTCGATAAAAGAAAGGCAATAAAAGGAACGTAATTAGGGAAGTACTTTTGGACAAAACAATTTCTTTTTGCACAATTTTATTTTTAAACTGTAAAAGTTAAGTAAGCCGAAGTGAAGTAATTTGAGGCATCGCGTGCTATTTGTAAGTTTTCATTCAAAGAACAATTATGTTTTCTGACGGAAAGTCAGACAGTTTTGTGGATGTTAATAGTATGTCCGCAAACTACCTTGAATCGAATTCTTCAATGATTAAAAATATAACTTTCAAATTTCTAAAATATTATAAGAATGGGTTAAAATATGTTAACTAAAGGAATTATTTTTTCACAAATGCTCAAAAGCTTACTAATCTGGGAGGGAAATTTTGAATTATGGTTTTAAAAAAAACACAAAAAACATAAAAAAGTATCGTATAATTTGAGATAACTTCCCTCTCTTCCCTAAATTAATCACACTCTAAACGAACTAAAAACATAAAATTATTCTTATTTTAAAATAATTATCGAAAAAATATTGAAAATTAAATCAGGTATTTTTAATTAAAAGAAGTTGCAATGAGTCGACCGAACCCAAGTAGCACACTTCGTTTTTTAAAGGTTGTAAAATGGTTATTAACGTTGTAACAACCGCTTAAAAACGTTTATAAAACGTTTAAAGGTTATTTGTGCTACCTGGGAAGTTACATGGAGCATTTCAGGACAAAAGCAAGTTTGCATAGCGAGTATTTCATTAAAATAGTTAAAGTAATTCCTACACGTATAGCGTACAAGTAAAAGTTGTGATACATTTGAGCCTGTGTGCTCGCAATATTTCTCATTACTATGCTATGCCTGCTCGGGTGACACTAAGAATGTTTTTTTTTTTTTTTGATATTCTTTTCTTCTTAGTATAATAGAGCAATTGGTGTAGTTGCAAACATGAGAATTTATTGGACAAATCGATAAAAACTTAAGTTTTAAGGTGCCTTACATTGAATTCACAACTTCTCGTACGCCTTGTATTACCCTCCTCTTAACAAACAAGTCATGCAGATTAAAAATTTATTAAAAATAACAATTGAAGGGCCAGGGGGGAAAAAGATGAAAGTGATCAAAAAGCGATTTCGAGAAAAACGAAGAAAAAAGTTTGATTTCTCGTAGCTCCTTATGTAATTTTTCGAGTTTTCATGCACATTTCGGTCGCCTCTCATCTTTTTTCCCCTTGTTGTTCTATCAGATGATACTAGTCCTTCATAGCCCCTAGATAGCGCTAATATCTCAAAATTGACGATAAAGTGACTTTCATCTTTTTTCCCCCTGGCCCTTCAATTATATGTGCAGCATAACTTCTGGCGAACGAAAATCAATGCACACATGTATCAAAAAATAAATAAATAAATAAAATTAAATAACTGACATTTTTAAGTAAAAATGTCAGTTATTTAATTGTCTTATTTTTAACAGTTAGCCATTTAAACTTATAACGCAAAACAAATTGTATACAATTGATTCAATGGATCATTACGGTATATTAGAGCTGCGACATCGATGTCGATGTTTTGGAAACATCGATGTTTTTGTAAGCACATCGATACTTTTATTATCGATGTTTGAGGGTCGATGTTTTTTACAACATCGATGTTTTGGGTTCGATGTTTTCGATGTCGATGTTTTATATTCCAGTAAAGAAAGCCAAAGAAATATATACTATAAGCATTAATCATTAAAAAGTTTTCATCTTTAATCAGAAGTTGCAATATTTAATAGAAAACATTTATCTTTCTTTAACTACCAGTTGCAATGTCTACCAAATTGAAAAAAAAAGTTTTTTTTTTTTTTTTTTTTTTTTAAATAACTAACGATGATATAATGTTAATGATTTTTAAACATCGTTGCTTTGCATTTGACTTTTTTTTTTTCGACGGTGTTTTACAATTCCGCAAAAAATATTTTTTTTATAAAAATATGCGATAAAAAAATAATAAAATAAAATAAAAAATACGCAGTTAATCAACAGTTGCAGTATATGTCTCAATGAAAAAAATTTTCTTAATTGACATCGATATCTTACGCTTGATATTTTTCTAGGAAACAAAAGATGTATCTGAGAGATATAAAGAGGCCCTTGTAATGGAGAGTAACTGACTAAATATAAACATTCTAATGTGTAAGAAATTTTTAGAAAAAAAGATCGATGTTTTGAAACATCTATGTCTGAAAACATCGATGTTTTTTGGTTGCTGTATCAATACCATCGATGTCCTTATTTTCCAACATCGATGTCTTGAAACATCGATGTTTTGCCTTCGATGTCGCACCCCTACGGTATATACAACTGAACTGCATATATTCTGTATAAGGTTGTTTATCCATAGCAGCTATCAGTTATGAATAATAAATTATCATCTAACTACTAAAAAAGAGCATAATTTTTATGCAATAAATTAAGTACAAAGCTATGCAAGAATTAACAAGATGCCAATACAATCGAAAACGTATCAAATTAACTTCTCCATTTTTGAATACTGAAGACATTTTGAAATTTTCATTTTTAATTTTAATGCAGAATCTTTGTGCGATTTAGTACTATAGTACTGTATGTGTTAAAACGTATAATTGATGCTAATTCATAGCGTCTGCTTTTTATTGACTTTTTGTTGTTATTCTAAGGCTGTGTTTCTGATCAAAAGTTTAAAGTAAGAACACTTTCAATATTTAACAAAATCCGCTATATTTTTGAACAAAATTTTCACGGTATGAATCATTCCTATCATTGCATCGGAACATGGTCTATGGTTGTCAGAAATTCATTCTCTATAAAAGCACGTAAATCAATTTGTGTTCCTCACAAATTTTGATATCTCTGAGTATCTAAAAAAAATATTAAATTTAAGCGAATATCATGGGAAAAGTACCTTTAGATACCTCATAGTAAGCTATGAAGATAAAAGCATGAATAGTTATAATTCAAAGAACAGTGAAATCATGTTACAACGAACTTGAAGTTTTATTCGACGTGATGGAATTCATTCAATGTACTGAAAATTCAGTCGGGACTGAAAATGTATTTCGTTGTATTGGTATTGGTTGTAACGAGATTTCACTGTATAAGAAAATAATGTACTCGCAATTGAATTATAATAAAATTGAGGGTATTCAAAGAAGAAATGGTTTGGGACCTTTCATAATCAATCTAAATGAGTTCTTAGTGAAGAAAAAAAAAAGCAAACCTGGTCACAAATTTAACTTAAAACTTTCTATGTGTGTTTTATATATGCACTGTCATTGTTTGTGAAAGGAATATTTCGAGTTTTTAAAACAAAAATACAGAATAAATTAATAAAACTTTTCAAAACTAAAGATGCACATAAAAACATAAAACAACAGCGCAATCTATTTAACATACTTTTGCAAAATTTGCACAGAAATGCCTTGTGTGTGTGTGAAACGCAGAACTTTCTGTAAGATTTGTATTAAAGTAAATTATAGTTGTGCCATTATGGAAAAGATAATACGAAACTCCCTTTATGTGAAATGAATAGCAATCGTTTGATTTAACTGTAACGCGAATTCAAAGAACGATTTCGCATTTTTAACTATGTTATTAAGAAAATGATTAGAGAGCATAGAGAGCAGTAAAATTTTTATTCCTGTCGTAGCTAACTACAAAATAGTTAATAAAACCGCAAATGAAGTACTTTGACTTCACCCCCAATGGTACTTCTATCATTCTTGAAAACTTCTGGAAAAGCAAACCGGAAACGAAGATTACAAATCCTCTTCTTTTTATGCAGTAGGTTTGGAAAAAAAAAATTGTTGCAACGGATAGTTAAATTTTTAATATCCATTACAAAAAAAAATGAGACACATTTCGTGAAAATCTACAGATATTTTCAAGTTCAAATATATCCCTTCAAAAATCAAAGAACCATCTCGAACCTAAAATACGGAGAAAACAAATCTTTTAATTTTATTTTAATGCACTAACTCTCAAAAAATCCCTTTTCTGTACAAACTGGCTTTGTTATTGATTCCCAGCTAATGAATTCGCTAAACACGAATTATTATTCATATTAAAGATGACGCTTGTGAATACATGATTACCAGAAGGATAACATCTTGTTCAACAAGATTACAATCAGATTACATTATTTACAATCCAACCAAGCAGAAAATCATCCAATGTAAGACTTGTCTCATACTTCTTGGATTAGATACACTTCACTACATTATGTTAATAAACTCCTCACAAAAAGGAATCCCAGAAAAATCAGTTACGGTTGATTTAAGCGTTCTTTCTTTTATTTCTTTTCATCGATCATTTTTATTGTAGCAAATTTTAATTCAATGTTCTGCTTACATTTATCGCGTGCTTTGCATATCGAGCTTTGCCTAAAATCTCCCATTAAAATTATTGAATTTTAAAAAGAAAATGGAGTAATTTGACTTTTTTTACTTCCTTTTACGTAGCAAAGGAAGTATTGTGATCACGAAGAAAAAATCAGTCAAATTTGGGTCTAAATTTTGATTTTGCTCACCCCTGAATGAATGTTGAGTCGTTTTTTCGACCTGTCAGCACGTGCATATGTACCTACCAACATATAACCAGCCGAAAAATACTTTTCAACCACCACCGAGTTAATTACGACGAGTTTTCTCGTGACGTCTGTATGTACGTATGTATGTGCGTATGTATGTATGTCGCATAGCTCAAAAAGTATATGCCGTAGAACCTTCTAGTTCGGTATGTAGGCTCTGAGAAGGGTCCAGTTGTGCACCTCCCCTTGTGGTTGCATTTGAATTTTCCCAAGGGGGTGTTTTACTCCTTTTGGGGGTAAATCAGGGTTAATTTCAATGCCTACAAAAGTGATATGAATTGGCGCGACCACTTGGCGATATATCGCCAAGCTTTTGGTTGCTAAGTGTGTAACGCCAAGGCGAAAAATCCACTGAATGATGTGAAAATCGGCGATATTTACAAAATTAATCATTGTAAAACAGTTTTTTGCATTGTTTCTCTGCAAACTAGGGGTATAAATGTTTGAATTGTCATCTTACTCACTCCAAGCACTATTTTAACACTTAAAACATTTACTTAGAAATTTACACGAAAAGGAAGTAGTGTGGGGTCCATACCAGATTTTTTCAATTCAAAATTTGAGCAGTACGTTATGAATTATTTCTATTTTTTTTTTAAAGGAAGTATGAAGTTCAGAAATTTTTATTTTCTTTTTAAGACGAAAATGAATTTTGCAGTTATAAAAATAAATCATTACTCTATGTTATGGAACGAAAAAAAAAAAAAAAAAAAGAGCTCGAATACGAAAACATATTTTAAGATAAGAAATAAAATACGCACAATTTTCTTTATTACTTCAAATGTTCATTTGTAAATTTATTACTTCAAATGTTGATTTATAAATTTCTTACTATTTATATCAGTTAAAATGTAACTTTTAAGAAAAAAAATTTAAAGGAAGTGACTCAAGTAAAACCAATGCAGTAAAAGAGTAAAACATGTAGAACAATAATGTCAATGGACACGTTGAAATCCTCTGGCGTACATGGAGCTGAATCGAAATAAGCTACTCCATATATGTTGAACATGAAAAAAGTATAACCGCAAAGAAGTCCCTTAAAAAGCAAAAGCCCTCTACTAAATAGCAAATAAAATATTAGTAGAAAGACTTCCGAGATAGGACATTAATTTATAGCAAGTTATTCAAGAACGACAAAGAGAGATGCATAATGAAAGGTTTTTACACAAATGCATTTTGTAATTATTAGTAGTTCAATAAATATCTTAAATTTACAAATGAAATAGATACAGTCAAATCTCAATAATTCGGAAGTTCCAAGGGACGCATTAAAAGCTTCGAGCTGTTTGTAGTTAGAGTTATAAGAAGTTTTTACATTCTTATCTAGACTTTGGCCCTAATGAAAACTTCGAGATAAAGGTATATTCGAGTTGTGACGCTTCGACTTATCAAGACTCGACTTTATTTTACCTATGAGGAATGGGTAAAAAAGAGAAGAGAAAAATATTTATTGTTATTTTAATTTTTGTGTGACCGGTATACATTAGCTTTCGAAATTAACTCGATTAGTGAAAGTTCTTTAAAGCACAAACATTAGTACGCATTACTTAGCAATTTTTATGCCACTTCATACTAAGGGGCTGTCCATAACTAACGTCACACTTTTTTCCCTCTTATTTGACTCTCCCTTCCTCTATCCCTCTGACCTAATGTGTCACACTTATGTTATTCCCTTATTTCAAACAATTCACATACACGAGACAACTATTTCACAAGGCCCACAGCCACAATCTAAACGTTAATGAAAATTGACGTATGGTTTAAATTTAAATTTTTCTGATAATGTCGCTGAATTCATTAAACTAAGTCCTTTCCTTATCCTTGAAAATATTCATTATTAACTTTGAGGGCTCAGAGAGCTTCCTCATAGATTAAAGTCACCCCAACATTGTTCTTATTTCCAAGGTTCACTTTTTTTTCTGGTTATCTATCGCCGCTAACCCAAGATCCACTGGTCATAGAGCTACAAGTATAATGACCTAACAGGTCATTAAAATCTTGCTAAATACGAAGAAGTGTTACGCAGCTGGCCACCTCCGGACATCGTTCCATTTGGCCACGAATGAATTGAACACATCTCCCCAGGAGCCCTCTCTCAACTCAGGGGCACGCGTGAAGTCTGGTCCATGATCTTCCGTTCGGGAGCGCTCACGTTCGGCGCAACACGTGGTCAGTCGGCCGTGAAAGGCGTTGTTCACCACCACGAAGATTGCACAAAGTGGGTCGCGGAAGAAGCACTTTATCCCAACGATTGGCCTCCAGGAATGGGATAATAACTCTCGGCATCCGCGGGCGACGAACCACTTTCGTTTTCGTGCTTTGTTTCTTTCTCCCTTATGACTCTTTTTTTTCTCTTTTGCTGGGAGTTACAGGTGTTTTGCGATGTCGTAATGAAGAATTTGTTCGCCAACGAGACATTGGTGAAATCAGAAGTTGTTCAGATAGCAGGCAAGAGCTGATAAAACAGGGAGTCATGACCCCCCACCCCATAGGGGTCAAAATATAACATAAAACTTTTTTTCCGGATCTATATTTCCAAAAACAATATCCTTCCGGAATTAACACTCTCTAAAATCAGAAGCTGGATCTACCCTTGATAGCAGGAATCATATTTATAGAAAATCGCATTCATAAATTATTAAAAAAATGTACACATTTTGCAATCAAAACTTTTCAAACAAACTTTTTAATAATAATTTTTTTAATATAACGATAATGTTGCGACCCTATGAGAAATGCTTCGCAACCCCATATGGTGTCGCAACACACAGATTGGGAACCACTGTATAGAAAGTTATTTTTCTTATGTGATTGATCACTGTTGTGGACCGTATTTTTAGGAACTACGCACACTATTTTCTTTCGTTTTTCATTAATCTAAAATGAATTTTACTTCTCTAAAAATGCCATAAGTGTTTGAAATTCACTTGCAAAAACTCATTTGTTTCAGGTCTAACAGTTGTGAATAAATCTACAGTTATTGTAAGCGTTGCTCTAAAAGTATCATTTTTAATGCATAAACTAAATTTTACTTTGATTGCGTCTTCTTCTTTTTATTTTTTTGTCATTAAAAAGTGTGTGAACTTAAAAAATGCATGTAACATTTAATAATCATAATAAAGTACTTAAAGGAAACATTGGGGTCGTTTATGACCCCAAGGGTTTTGAGTGTAACTGAAATGGGAGGGACCCACGAGGATTAAACAAGGTGTTTCCATTGTCATTGCATGTTTATGTTTCTTTAAAACTGCAGTCAAGCGGATTAGTTTTCATCCCTTACAAAAAGTCACTGAAGCATAAAGTAAATCGAGAGCCATATTTAAAAATATCTATTTCTTTCCAAAATCCTATCTATCCATTTTTAGCCATAAAATGAAAACGATAAGTAAAAGCCTTGAAAATGGGCTTAATTTTCCAAACATTAATATAAAAAATTATGTAAACTGGTTTACTGAATGACATTAAGTAATTAGAAAATTTAAATTAAAATACAGTGCTAATGAACAGTCGATCTGTTTGTCCTCCTTTTTCTAGTCACTTTTAGCAGAACTTTCTATGCTTTACATACTAGCCCAGATATGTCAGTTTTTATAAATTAAAATTTCGGGTTCAGTTTTAAACTGTTTAAAAAATTTTAACATTTCACTCCTAAACAAAAAATTAAACCCGTAAAAGAAAAAATACATAGATGAAATAGCTGGCAGAAATTTTACGAAAAGAACTTTAAAGCGTAAAGATGTGAGACGAAAAGGTTTGATAAATTTATTTCATTAAGTAACTTTTGAAAAGCAAGAAATAATATTAGTACTTATATCGGAAAATACTTGAATAGAAAGTTGTGTGATCAAAACAAATTGTAATTGAGAATAACAAATTGCAATAGATTTTCTGAAATAAAACTTTCACTTTTTTTTAAGCAACGAGTGCTTCACAGCGTGAGAACTTGTTACTGGTGAAAGATTTTAATGGGATATTGAGTACGCATGGTTACTCACGCGCATGCGCATCGAAACTAGTGTGAATAATTTTTTGTTAAACATTGGCCTGTTTTGAACCATAATTGTAGAACCCTTTACAAAAATGTCTCCCTTAAAAGTACTACTGCAGACAAATTTGTGAGAAACACTGATAATTTAATGGGAAAGCAAAGCTCTTGAGTTTTAACCTGAAGTTTTTGTCATGTGGAAAATGGTAGTTTTTAGTGAGGCTTCCAGATGAGCTAGACTCTTAATTGAAATTATGTTCCACTTAACTGTATTTATGATGGCTTTGGTTGCATTTGAAAAAACGTGAGGACATAAAAAAACGAATAATAGACGAAGAAAGTTCAATGAATAATAGTATCACTAAACAATTGAAAAGAATATGATGAAATGAACAGCAGTCATGAAAATATGGCATTTTGTTCCCAGGATAATTTCAATTTTTTGTTGTCCCTGTCAAGTTATACGTTTTATGTGTCAGAGATATTTAAGCAGTAGCGTACATAGACTAAAGTGCGCTTCCCCGCAAGATGTGTAAGTACCCCCCCCCCTCCTATTAAAATATTAAGAACATCTTTCCCGTGTAACTTATAGTGCTATTTTCCTGAATCGTGCGTCCTTAAACTTCTTGCTCCCCCTTGCGCCGCAGGGGTGCTATGTACGCCTTTGCCTGTAAGCATACTATTAAACTGAACTCAGTGGCACAACAACCCATGGGAGCCAAGGCCTACTATTTCCATCTCAGTTTTCTTGACCGAGGGCTCTGAGGTTCAAGGCAAGTGTTCTGGTTAGGTGGTCAGTGGAACGCGGAACTCCTAGAGTTTAGCTCCCTAGCACGATTGGTACTCATTTTACCGACATACTGAAGGGATGACAAGCTGAGTCTATCTCTCCCAACCCGGGCTTTTAGCATACGTTACGTATTAAAAATCGAAAATCCCCATTGAAAACTGAATCAAGCTCACTTCCGTGCTTCATGTTTTAAGTCAAAATTTAGAATTGTGGAAAATGGGAGGGGAAAAGCAATTTGAATTTACAGAATATTAAATTTGCATATGTTTTACTTTTCTAAAATTTGAAGTTTCAAACATTCTGAGAGTTAAAAAATCAAAATAGTCCACATCCTATCTTGCAATCCCATCTTCCTTATAGAAAGTTATTTTTCTTATGCGATTGATCACTTGTGGGCCGTATTTTTACTAACTACGGACAATCTATTTTCTTTCATATTTCATTAATCTAAAATCAATTTCACTTCTCTAAAAACTTCAAGGAGTATTCTTATGCTTTCAAAGCCATTTTCAAATGTGTAAGTGCCATGTCTTCTATTTTAGGATCCCCTAAATGCATTTTCCCCTCTCTCTTAGTAATTAAGTTAGATGTTTTGAAATCAATTTGAATTGAATAACTAAGTTCCTAATTTCATTCGTAATTTGTTCCAAAATTCTGTACTATGAATTCCCCCAGTGATATATCCAAAAGCGGAATTTTACGTCACGGCCGTTCAAAGGACTAATAATATCTCTAGTTCTGAGTTATCCAAAGCAAATGTTTTGTGAATCAATCAAGCGAGGTATCGCATATTAAGCTGTTATTTTAGTTACATTTTATTTCATCACTAAATAAAGATGATCCGATTATAAAGTAATACATTAAAGAGGATTTTGTTCCCCTTTGCTATCTAAGAATTGTTTTCCCTAATTGATTTAATGTGTTTTGTGAATATTGAATTTCTTTTTCTCTATGTTACGGTCTTCACCCCTTCCTTCTATCCAATTCGCTTTACTTACACCTTGCATTTAGAAGTATTGTAGTTTATTAAAAACAAGGAAGTTCATTTCTCACTATGAGTTAGCAATTTCTGATTGGAGTTCTCGTTTTCTTTACTTTTTGACTCATTTATACCTGCAATAATTTCGATTGAGCTGGATATTGTTTATATATTGATCAATGGTTTGGCGAAACAGGGTTTATTGATCTCACACCAAAATACCTAAATTAAATTGCTTACTGCCCGTCCATGAAAACCGCGCCTAGCACTCGCGTACAGTTCCATTTAAAAAAGGGTAGATGGGTTGTGGGTGATAACTTTCCGAACTTTTCAATTTAAAACTTGCATTTGCTATATCCTTTTGACATATTCAACTAAACTATTTATTTAAAATTGGCATCGTTCCACGTTGTTTGATACGGTTCAAAATGCTTTTTATTATTCTTCCCGTAACACCCCTATTTTGGTAAGATCAGAGAAGACCTGTGACGCATACGTAAATGCGCGGAAGGTTTTACCTAAGAAGATCAGACAGTATCATTCAAACCCTCAAAATGATGTTCATGATTAAATTGCATTTTGAAATGAGTTTTGGCGATTGCGGGAAAACAAAAGTTGAAATCACTCTTTTGCCATCAGTGATCAAAGTAACGTAATGGTGACATAACTCCCCTCTTCTTTTACACTTTTGCGTGCTGATAACTAACGGTAAGTACGTTGCAAATGCTCCTTAACAACGCAATGAACAAATCAGGATTGTAGAATATGTGCTGCTTCGCAATAAGGTCCGCTTGATTATGACAGCAGGACAGGGATACACAAGGCTTGCTTTTGGAACAGCATGTCTTAGCTAGTATGAAAAAATCACATAGGATTCAACGGATTACATTGTAGTCAATTTAGTTCATATCCTGATATTTTTCGGCACAGAGCACTTAGGAATTAAAAAAAACCTGGGATTTTTTAGATTTCTTGATCTGTATTTGTGTATTTTATCGAACAAAACAAAAAAAAAAAAAAAGAAAAGAAAAGAAAAGAAACAATGGAAAAACTTCCAGCAGGGCAATTTACTGAAACGCTAGGCAACGTATCCATTTCGCCTCCTGACCAATCAACGCAACGACATGAAATTTTCATCGATTTTCAAACCGTTAACTTTCTGGCACAAAATTCATTGCACTCCTGTTGAGCCAAAAAAAGAAAAAAAAACATATAATAGGTCATTTGCTAACCAGCTTCCGATGAGAACATTTGTTAGGAAATTTAGCAAGGGGATTAGTATAGATATTCATGAATATCTCAGCTCTCTTGTGTTTAGCTTAAATAAGTAGAGAAGCTTTTGGTAAAATTACATTCTGACAATAATGGAATACAATCGTTCCTTTATCAAATTAATTATTTTTTTAATGAAATCTTTCTGCAATACCTCAACGTCTTTGATACTTCTGGTTCAATTTTTGAACCAACTAGGTGAAGAACTATTGTTACTATTTTATTATTTACGATACCACATGGAAGACCCAAATGACGTCTTTATAAAAAATGCATTAAGATAGAAGGGAGAAACTTTTGCGAGCTAACATCTTTGGCCTCAACAGATGGTTGAACAACCTACCACCTCCACAGTTTAAGCATGATTTTGAAGGGGAAGGAGAGCCTCTAAGAGCTCAGCAACCGTGGTAACAATTGGCCATTGACCACAGCACTTTCAAAACCAGTGATTTAACTAACATGTACTCCATGCGTATTCACAGAGTACTCAACAGCGTCGGGATTCGAGCCCTTCGATTCCGAGTCTGATGCCCTATCCACTAGATTACCCGCCGCAAAATGAAGAGCTTATAATGCTTTTCTTTTTGGAAGCCTACGAATTTCGGTTAGGACGAAAAAAAGTCGTCTCTGCTTCGAACTCGAATGGATGGGATTTAACTCTTTAATTCACTTATCGGACTAAATAAATTGAAGCATAGTAATAAACATTTAATGTGCAGCATCTGCGAACACAAAGGCTACAAGCTGATTATGTTTCCTTTCTTACATAATTTTAACTAAAAAAAAGTCAAATAAGTTGTAGTTAAACAATGTTGCTGCATTCTAAATGGATTTTTTCCCTTTCTCTTCAAACTAAATGATAAAAAATAGCTGAAAAAATTCTACCTCTGTATTCGCGTGCAGAAATGATACGCGCAGTGGATTGGAATGACCCGAAAGATGCAGAAAAAAAATGATTGCTTCTGTTATTTTGTGGAACGTTTCGTATTTGGAATGGAGCAAGTAGCGCAAAAAGAGACGAGAGTTGTGACATAATAATTTAAAAGTTCCCATTTAATCATTTTCTTCATAGTTATCAGAGATGCTCTCTTGAAAAATGTAATCAAATTTACTGTACATTTTTTCAATTTTTTATAAATAAGTTAACGGTCTTGTGAAGTGTGAGACAAACACGAGCACTTAAAATTGCGTTTCTCACGAAATTATTTAAACTTGGGACTGTTCTGATCCAATTACTGTTTTAAATATACAGAGAAGTAAAAGAATAAACAGAAAAGTGTCAACTAAGAAGCATGTGCGTCGTATTATGCAAAATATTGTACTGAATCAATACGCTAATGAGCGAATGTTACAAAACCTCTCAAGTCTAAATTTAGAGAAAGGAGTAGCTATAAAAGACAAAATTGAATATCCATTTTTTTCTCTATTTTATTAAGAAAACAATTACGCAACAAGAGAGAGAGAGTGATAAACTTTTTTAATTTTACATAGATTGATATATTTATACAACGCTCATTGATATATATACGGGTGTGATGTTTTGATACGGGGTTTGCTTACATTAGAATGTAAGCAAAAAAATTACTGTTTGATTTTCTCTGGTAAAACCTTCTGTGTATTTACACATGCGTCAGATCTTCTCCAATCTTACTAAAATAGGGGTGATAGGTAAGATAACAATAAAGGGAAGAATAATAAGAAGCATTTTGAGCCGTACCAAACAACGTAGAACGATGCTTATTTCAAATACACTCAGGCACATTGAAAATAGCGACCCAAGAAGAAAGCATCGGATTGAAATGAAATTTAATACGCATAATGATACAGATGAGAGATTCACTTGATCTCAAAATCAAGACAGTTGGACGAATACAGGGCGTGCAAGGACACAAATACAGAGCAATTTCAATAGCACGTTGGACCACCTCTAGCTGCAATACATGCCGCCACACGGTCCGGCATTGAGTTGATTAGACGCCTGATGTTGTCCTGAGGCAGATGGGTCCACAAATTTGTAACAGCCAACTCCAAATCACGCACAGAGTGACACGATGGCATCTGACGTTTTAGCTAATCCCACACATGCTCTATAGGAGATAAGTCGGGGGAGCGGGCCGGCCTTGGAAGAGTCTGAAAATGACGTAGGAAGTCTTGAGCAACTCTTGCTGTATGCGGATGAGCATTATCTTGCTGGAAAATTGCCCCTGGGAGACCATTTAGAAAAGGTCCTAAAAGGGGTCGAAGAATATCATCAACGTAACGTTGGCCGGTTAAGTTTCCACGCATCACAATTAGATTGGACCGGCTGTCATAGGATATGGCCCCCAGACCATTACACCAGCTGTGCGGGCAGTGTGACGTAGTTCAGTGTGGGAGGAATTGTCCCGCTCACCTGGGCGCCTCCACAACCGTACACGGTTATCATCAGTCCCTAAAACAAACCGAGACTCATTACTAAACACAACCTTTTGCCAATATGTGACATTCCACATTGATCTGGCTTGGCACCACTGTAGACGCAGTCGCATTTCAATCCGACGATTTCTTCTTGGGTCGCTATTTTCAATGTGCCTGAGTGTACATAGTTTAGTTGAATCTGTCAAAAGGATATAGCAAATGGAAGTTTTAAATTGAAAACTTCAGAAAGTTTCCACTCACAACCCATCACCCCTTTTTAAGTGGAATGGTTCGCGAGTCTAGGAGCGGTTTTTATGGTCGGACAGTAGTCATGAAGACAGATTAATGGGAAAATTTACGTTGATAGATGCTTTCCACGTTTACATTTAATTGCCTAATCAGCTTTAAAATTACTTAATAGTTAGTTATGCTCTCCTTTTAAATATTCTGACCTGCTTATATTACCGATGAAGTCAGTAAGAATGCTAATGATAACCTGTTGTTCCTATGAGAATTATATCATTATAAGACTTGCACTTGCTGAAAATCGATTGTTATCGAAAGAAACCAACAACAATCACATTACAATACTCATTCACTTAGAAAATTCATATAAGTGTATAGCAACAAGTGAAAAAGGACAAATTGCTTTGGAAAGAAACTATTTCTTCTGATTCCATTTAGCGATCAGAATGCGCTGTGTAATGCTAGTAATTCGTGATCTGTGGGACACATCATTATCATCGGATGATTTTCCAATTGACTCGATTGGTTTCACTTCAGTTAGTTCTTCGATTTTTGAGCTAGAAAACAAGTTGAAAGAATATGGTGGGAATCAACAAAAAGAAAGATTGATGCAGACTCTTGAGACGAAATGGTAATGCATTGGAAACAAAATTACAAGGCACTACCAGGACTAGATGATTGGGGAATGTAGGACGAAGTGAAAAGTTAACTTAGACATTACAAAAGGACCAAATTGTAAATTGGATTTGAAAATTACAGTTCATAAACAGAGAACGAAGTATTTTACAATAAAACTTGTATTGAAATGTTCTTTTTCACTTCTGGCAGCTGTCTTGTAGATTCAAATACAGGTGAAAATTATCCCTTTGCTCCATTCATGGGACAAAGTGATAGTTAAAATGTTTTACAGTTGAAAGATTTTCTGTTTATTAATAAATATAATTTTCTTCAAACGAATGAATAAATGAAACAAAAAAATAACAAAAAAATAAGAAAATAAATTAGGGAATTAATAAAAGATTGAATACAATAGTGAATTATATAAAGAAAATAAGTGAATGAATATAGAAATCAGTGATTGAATACATGAATGAATCCAAAGATGTATTTTACAGTAAAACTTGTACTGAATTGTTCTTTTTAACTTCTGGCAGTTATCTTGTTAATTCAAATAAAAGTGAAAATTATCACTTTGCTTCAAGCACGGGACAAGGTCATATGTGTTTAAAAAACTAAACTAAACTCAATGACGCAATTGCACATGGGATCAAAGGCCAACTGTGTCCATCTCAGCTTTCGTGACTGAGGGCTTTGGGTTGCACTACAGGTGTCCCGGTTGTATGGTCAGTCAAACGCGGAACCCCAAGATTTAGATTCCAAGCACGCTTAGTGCTTATTTTATCGACTCACTGAACGGAAAAAAGGTCGACCGTGCCCAACTCGGGAATAGAAACCGGATTGGTGGCGGGGAAGTGCGGAGCGCTGCCACTAAGCCACTGGACTTCTCTATATTAGTATCATAATTAAAAAATTGCTAGATACTGTCCGTCCAATGAAAACCGCGCCTAGCCCTCGGGAATAATTCCACTTAAAAAAGGGGTGATGGGGTGGGAACTTTCCGAAGTTTTCAATTTAAAACTTGCATTTTTGCTATCCTTTTGACAGATCCAACTGAACTATGTATTTGAAATTAGCATCGTTCTACGTTGTTTGATACGGCTCAAAATGCTTTTTATCATTCTTCCCGTTATTGCCTATCACTCCTATTTTATTAAGATGAGAAAAGACCTGACGCATGCGTAAATACGCGGAAGCTTTTACCTAAGAAAATCAAACAGTAGGTAGCACAGTGGTAGTAGTACTGGTAGACAGTAGGTAGGTAGTGCTGTAAACAGTGTAAAATATTTTATAATTATCCTTGCTTTGACTCCCCAACAGGCTGCTTTGAAAAAGGAATGTTAGGAACAGTTATTCTGGTATGCTACCCTCGATTTTCCAGCTTTTTCTGTACTCAACTCACAAATACGGCATATTAATATTCAAAGGTCTACCGTGAAAGAAATGTTTCCTTCCAATGTGTTCTGTTCATGAACTGGTAAGGCATTGATGAATGTGATACGGGGCGACGGCTTTGGTAGTCTTTAGTAGCAACCTTAAAAAAGCGAAGACCGAGATGAGTGGATATTTTATAATTATCCTTGCTTTGACTCCCCAACAGGCTGCTTTGAAAAAGGAAGGTTAGGAACAGTTATTCTGGTATGCTACCCTCGATTTTCCAGCTTTTTCTGTACTCAACTCACAAATACGGCATATTAATATTCAAAGGTCTACCGTAAAAGAAATGTTTCCTTCCAATGTGTTCTGTTCATGAACTGGTAAGGCGTTACTGGTAACGTAATTAAACTCGTAATTAAACTAAGAATTGCACTCACTTCAGGACACAGCTAAGCAAGGAGTGAAAATACTCGTTGAGATTTTTTTAGAGGAGGGAAATTTGTTTGGGAGGAGTGAAGCACAAGAAAAGACCACAGTAATGATATATTCAATTATAAAAACCCTCTATGAATGAAATGAAAATTCATAGGGAAGAAGAGAATTGTGCGATTTTGATTTTTAGTATTAATAATGTTGAACACTAAAAATACGTTGTAGTTTTAAAACATAAAGCATTCAAATTTTAATGTTTTACACATTCCAATCGCTTTTTTTCCTTAACATTTTCGAAGATGCTAAATTTTTATTTCAAATACAAAAAAAAAAAAAAAAAATACTTATGACTAAATATTTCAGTCGATATTCAATTTGTGAAGTTGTTAGTAAAATAGGCAAACTCTTGTTAGGAAAATAGGCAGAAATATTATTTAACTACTAATTTTAACTTGGGTTAAATAATATGTAGGCTTATGTTAACGCAATCAGAGTAATTTCCTGGGTGTTATGTCTCAGACATCTGCTCTGGTTGTGTTCAGTTCACTTGAAAGAAAAAGTGTTAATATCGCTCAGATGAGTTGGATTATCGTTACAGTACCATTGAGTAAATAACGTAATTAAACTCAGTGACAATAACTTCTCCTAGTCGCTGAACTTTTCAGGGACAAGTAAACTATCTTAATGTTACAAAGTCCCCGTATACGAACCATACACGAGTTGCTGTCTAGTAAAAATTAGTGCAAGTATAGAAATAAAAGTATATTCAAATGAGAAAATCTGCATATCACGTAGCTAACAATAATAGTCACATTAATTACCGCTTAATTTATTGAAGCTTTAAATAGAACCCTATAATGGGGTGTTACATGATCAAACGATCAACGGAATAGACAAAAGTACCTTCACAAAGACAGTGAAGGAACGAAGGATTGCCTAAAAGAGTGCTTTTAAAACTTCGCTTTCAAAAATTATTCTAGACACCCGCCGATGTTCCCACTTACGTTCTTTCTCTGACGTAACCAAACACAAATTTTAGTATCTATCTTTCCTTCAAAGCAATAAATTGCACATAAATTCTCCGTACTAAACTTATGCTTTCAAAAATCCTACCCTTTCTGCCTTTTAAAAAAGTTTTATATAGAAACTTGAGGGAAGATGAATTAATAAACAGTTTCAAATCTGATCCCCACTCCAAAAAAGTTGAACATTTGGCATTGGTGTTACCCCTCCAATAACCTCAGAATGCAAAAAAAAAAAAAAAAAAGTGAGGATCTTTAACTTGAGCATATTATCCTCCTCTAAAATAAAACTGAAAGTGTACCGTCCCTTCCTTGACTGTTATCTACCTTAATATATGATTAATAATTCTAACATTAATCACTGCTAACTATCTTCTACTTTCTTTTCCACATTTTTTTTCTTTTTTTTCTTTTTTTTTTAAGCATATTAATTTTATTCAGTGAATTGAACTTCTGTGACTTTCTTCATCTTAAAAGTTCAAATTGGGGCAGAAATTCTCCAATAACTATTTCGAACAATCCTTATAAGACCATTCTTTCTTATCTAAGAAGGGCAGCAATGAAGTAAGAGGGTGTTTCAACTTCTGAGGAAAGTTTTCCTCTGACATTTCTTCAATTTTCGTGTCTTTTCCTTTTTTGAAAAGCAGTGGTTATGGAGTGCAATTGGTGTTTTCCTCCGCTGGCTTTCATCTACCCATTTGATGTGGTTCACTGCCCATTTCACTAAACGCTGGAACTGCTCTGATTCCGACTCAACCTTGACATTATTGGATTTTGATGGGTATTAATCCAATGTAATCCTTACGAAATCCATTTGCTCTAAAATAATATTAGCCTATTGTGTTTTATCTTTTAATGAATAAAAATTTATCCTTGGATTGGTATAGAATTTGGTAGCTTGAATGGAAAATTCTAAGGCTTAACTTTAATTGGAAGCGAAGCATATTGTGCCTCTATTTCGTGAGTAACAACAAAAAATAATAATGAAAGATAAAAAAAACAAATAAATAATAATTATGACTCTTTTATTATTAGCTCTAAAAATACTTCTGGATGCTATGCCGTGAATAAAACTGTCTATTATATCATTTACAAATAATTTATCAAAGAGATGTAAACATTTAAAGGGGCAAGTGGATAAAGGTGATATGCGACAATTTTGGAAAAACATACTTTTTACCATGGATGAAGGTGATTATGTAACACATTTTTGTTTAAAAGCTTTTTCTAGAAATTAAAAAAAATGTCACGTATCACCTTTATTCACTTGCACCTTCAACTGTGTTTGTGAGTTAACACAATTGAACACACACTAATTTGAATTTGTGTAAATCGGCGAAATTCAAATGTCATATATCACTTTTATCCACTTGTCCCTTCATTTCTTGTGCAAAATGGGGATTTATGTTTCAAAAATTGGTACATGTGGAGCACGGTATCCATGATTACCATAGGATCCGATGTCATGAGCAGCAAGAGTCCAATTCCTGTTTACACAAATTGTGGTCTAACGCTCAACAGAATTGACATTTGTACAAGCTTAAAATTTAATGGACCAGCAGTAAGGAACAAGGTTTTATGAATTTTGCTTCACACTACTCATTAGTTCAGTATTTTGAAATCTGTTATGTGGAATTAGCCGGCCAAATCGAGCCATTCTCTACGGATATTGGTTCCGTCAGCAACATCAACTACACTAGGTGGCCAAAAGTATCCGGACACTTTCAAAAATTCACATTTTTACATATAGCTGGAGAAATAAGTGATCAATTGTTCTTTAACTTTAGTCATACAAAACATAGGCTTCACCGAACATTTCCAAGTTGAAATTAAATTACCCTTGCATTTGGGGGACGATAAGAAGGGGGTCGAAAGAATAACCGCTTTTTGACCATAACTCTTTGAAAATAGCTCGGAATAAGCTATGCATTTCAGTAATTAATTAGCATACTATGTATAATTACTATACAAATTCAAATGAACGCACCACTCTTACTTCCGAAGATATGAAACATTTTTTAAAAAACGGCAATTTTATTTGAAGGGTTTTTGCTCATAACACGCAGAGTTTTTGATCAAACCTTATCAAAACTTCAGGAAAGATGACAAAATACAAGAGAAAGAACATACTAAAACGGTTTTTAAAAATATTAAAAATCCGATGAGATATGAACGTTAAAAGGAAAAAAAATTTCACGGCGCATGCGCGAACGACAGAAATTTATAACTACAAAAATATTGTAGCCTGGTATATACTGCATCTTATAAAAAAAGTTCCAGTTGAATATCATGAAAATTGAAAAAGATATCAGCGATCTAGTGAGCTGTATTTCATTCATTCGCAGACAATACATACATAGTGAGGGTCTGTCCACAAAGAGCTATTTTTAAAATAAAGGTTATTTCGTCATCGTTCAAAACCAACGTTTCAGGGGGTCTCCGGATACTTTTGGCCACCTACTTATAAGGTCTTTTTGGCCGAATGGGCGAAATGTGACTTCTATGCCAAATATAAATTTTTAAACAGTATACAATTTAACATTGAAAAATATGCTCGATTGTCCCCACACTATTTGTGAACAACCCCTCTCCATTTATGAATTGACTGCAAATGAATGAATTACAGCTCACTAGATCGCTGATATCTTTTTCAATTTTTACGATATTCAACTGGAACTTTTTTTATAAGATGCAGTATACACCAGGCTACAATATTTTTGTAGTTATAAATTTCTGTCTTTCGCGCATGCGCCGTGCAAAATTATTTCCTTTTAACGTTCATATCTCATCGGATTTTTAATATTTTTAAAAACCGTTTTAGTATGTTCTTTCTCTTGTATTTTGTCATCTTTCCTGAAGTTTTGATAAGGTTTGATCAAAAACTCTGCGTGTTATGAGCAAAAACCCTTCAAATAAAATTGCCGTTTTTTAAAAAATGTTTCATATCTTCGGAAGTAAGAATGGTACGTTCATTTGAATTTGTACAGTAATTATACATAGTATGCTAATTAATTACTGAAATGCATAGCTTATTCCGAGCTATTTTCAAAGAGTTATGGTCAAAAAGCGGTTTTTCTTTCGACCCCCCTTTTTATCGTCCCCCAAATGCAAGGGTAATTTAATTTCAACTTGGAAATGTTCGGTGAAGAATATATTTTGTATGACTAAAGTTAAAGAACAATTGATCACTTATTTCTCGAGTTATATCTAAAAATGTAAACTTTTGAAAGTGTCCGGATACTTTTGGCCACCTAGTGTATAAACGATTTTTTCTTGCACATTCAAACTGAATTTTTTTCTAAATTGTACCTTATCATTGGTAATATGCTAACAGGTACCTTTCTGCAGATACTTTTCAACCACATGTGCTTTTCAACACGGAAAGAGTATGCATTACATACTTCAGTCAATATTATGATGCCGTAGTTAGTATAATTCCTACATTTGCAATAGCGTGTATTTATTCATAATGATGTAATGGTGTGTATTTCTCAGGAGTGAGTTAGTGTCGGACCGCCATTCTGGTACTACTTTTCGGGAAAAATATATTCTGCTATCTCACAGAACTGGTCAATTACCTCTCATTGGCGTTCTATTGCCAGAAGGCCTGTGAATTCATCTCTGGTACTGATGTATGTCCGACTAAACCTAAGAAAATTTCCCTAACAAGGAATCGTGCCCATCAAATGAGATACCTTCCATTGTTATTTTAAAAATAGTTGATTTCAAAGGATTCCATGCTGAACCGGTGTCTATTAGGAAACCCGAGTTGATAAAATCATGGTAAATGTGTAACGGCTTTGCACGCGCTTCATACGTGCTACACAGTGTAATCCTTAGGTGGCTTGGTAAAAGATTGGGAGTGGTAGAAAAAAAATGTAAATACTACTTAGCATTATCTTTAAAGTTTTAATTTCGTTAGTATCGTAACATACAAATAGAAGACACAGTAAGAATTGTAAACAAGTAAACGATGAATTCAACAAGCATAAGAATGACTGATAAACCTAATCGATTCTATTATGCTTTTTTGGACAATTATAATTTTGCTTGATATATATGTGTCAACAACAGATGAATGATTCTTCAAAACGAAGATCTAGAACTCCATCCTTTCCCCCCAAGCGATAGCGAATTACTTAATCCAGCAAAAATCCCAATTCCGAAAAGCAGATATCACTTCCTCAAAAGAACAGAAGGTCAATTGTCACAAATACGTGACATTCGAAACAATGTCCGACCGGCATCAGTGAAAATACCATGCATCATTCCAGCATTTTGAAAGAGATCTGGGCCACCGAGGAACTTACTCGAAGAGGAAGTGGCCGGCTCGTTTTCAATTCACCCCTTCCCCCCTTTCCCCCGAAGCCAGCAGATTCTCGGCCGCGGCCCCGATTTCTACAGCCTCTAGCCACTTCGCACGATTACTAGATCTCTAAACCACACTATGTCAGACGATCACGGAAAAAACTAGTTCCCCAGTAGGAAGAAGTGTGATTGTTTGTATATGGGGAATGATATCGTGCACGTGACGTTAACTTTTTTTTTTTTTTTTTTTGCCCCTCACATTATTTTTAATGCCAGACGATGAGTGTGATAACGAATTCCATTCAAATTGTTTTTCAACTGGAGAAACTGTAAAGTGAACTTGATAATCCAATTGGAGCATGCACGTGTACATTCTATCATATTCCCTTGGTGCAGTTTAAGAAGTTTGATTGAAAAAGATGTGGAAGTGGTTTTCCGATTGTTAAGGAAGTTATTAACAGAAATCAAAAATGAAATTTAAAAAAGTAAAGGTTAATTGAACACACTGACAGATTTCGTGAAGACTGAAACGCTTGTTCCAAGTTTTCTTTATTAGCAATGCCAAGAGCTCTGTTTCTTCTAATTGGAGAGTTACTGTCTCAATGTGAAGTATGAACCATAATTGCAGGCTCGCCGGGGCAATATATATTCCATGTTCTTTCGTTGTTTGAGGTATAAGTTTTACAATATATTGATTATTTATTTCTGGAGTAATGTAGTTATTTGTAGAAAGCAAAGAGACTCCATTAAAAACCTAATCTCAAAGTGTATGAAGTCGACGTCTTAAAAAATTAACTTCTTTTAGATTCACACTCTGTTGTAATCCATTTTACGTTTCTGCTTTATTTTTCTGCTTTACGTCAATGTGGAGCAGGGCCCTAAGTGTTTGACACATGTTACAAGTACTATGATGCATGGCCTACAAAATGCTCTATAAAACACCAGATAACAGAAGAAATAATTTTAAACTCAGAAAATCACCGTCAGCAAGAAAATAAATTCAAAACAGGAAAAAGGTATTAATGTTTTTTCAAAGGTAACACAAATTCACAGTCGAAGTGTAGACGTGAGATAAATTGAAATTGTTTCGCATGAATGAAAAGAAAATTGTTTTCAAAAGCGACAAATATGGGAGATATATTTATAAGTCGAAGAAAAGATTAGAAGTAAAAAAGCTTCTAAATGCATTTCCTTACTTTTTTTGGTGATGCAAAAGAGTAGATTTCCTTCTTTTAAAATATATTTTTTTCAAGATGCTTTTTTCGGTACCCATACGGATTTGCCCGTGTGGTATAAAATTAAAAAGGTCATTTTATAATAAATTGATATCGCAGAAAGAATACTCAATTTTAGTTATAATTTAACTATAGGTCTTAAAAGTATGATATAAAAATAAGCCAAAAGAGAAAATAAGAACAATTTCCGTTGCTTACAGAAACTAACAGAAATCTTACCAAAGTTTAAAACAAGGAAGTTTTCTTTCCTAGCTTTAAAAACAAAATAATACATTTTTCAAAATGAAACATTTTAGAGAGAACGTTCCAATACCGCAATTTATACGATAGTTTCATAATTTACCGAGTTTTAATTCTTTAAGAACTGAGAAAATAAAAACATCTTTTTTTTCTCAACAGTTAAAATATTTCATTTAACTCATTTTAATAAGGCTTGGGGTTTGGATTGCTGCAAAAACAAATACATTTCAAAAGTTATTAAGGGAAAAAGAACGAAACAAATACAAGATACAAAAACTTAACCATGGTAACAACATGGAAAGTTAATTTCCGTTGATAAAGTAGTTCGTTTCACCTTTATTTTCAAATTTTCTCAAGCTTAACCACAAAAAATCGTTTGACTTGGTGAAGGCAAGCCTTGAATTCCTGAATTCTATAAACAATTATTACAGCTCTTCTAATGCTCGTAGAACCTTCGAGCTGACATCATTTTTTGCAAAAATTTCTAGCTTTCGAATAACAAAAGACTTGAAAATGTGTATGAAGTATTTCTTCCCCATTTTATCAAATTTGTATGAAAAATGAGCTAAGAATTAGAATAGAAAAAGAACGAAATAGAATTTTCGAAAAAACGCTTTGTAGTGCACAACCCCATTCTACAAACTAATTTTGTGCCAAATTTTATGAAAATCGATCGAACGGTTTTGGCGCTACGCGGGTCACAGACAGATAGACAGAAAGAAAGAAAGACAGACCCACCTTCAGCTATATTATTAATAGAGATTTAGCCTATATTTAAAGAAATGCAACTGCACCTGTGTGGTACCTACTCCGTAATTATGTTTAAAAGCGTTACACATTTTACAAGTACTTATAATCTGATAATTACAAGGCTCTATTACCTTAAGTTTTAAAATAATACAATTTTAAAAGAATATATTTTCTCCTTAGTGTGGGTATAAAGAAGAAAAAGGAAACATTGGAAGGATTTGACAGGGATTCACAGAAATTGGGATTCTATAAGGGTTAGAGAGGTTCATAGCGAACTGATAACTAAAGCCTGCATGATTTTGAAGCAAACTTTTTCCCTATTTCTTGAAAACAAAAATTTAAGAATATATTTGGAATCTGAACACTTTTCTCTTCTTTTCTTTGGTACTAAAGCGTTTAACACAGCGCTGAAATATTCTTGAAAATATTCACGCTATAAGAGTTAACACAATGTCGACGAACACTGATCAGATCACGTCAAACGAACATACTTTTTAAAAATAAAACGTGTGTTGAATAAAATTGTTTTAGGTCCATTGTAATTATATTATGTTATAAATAATATTAATGAACGTATAATTCCGCTTGAAGTCATCAAGCTATACATAAATTTATAGGTTCATACCCTGTATGACAAGAGCTGGCGGCTCAAAGTAAAATTAATTTCCCACTTTCCACACTTTTCCCCTGATGGTTGTCATAATAACGGCGCTATGCACTTTTTCTCCATATAGCTTTTGGAACAATGGTTAAATGCAAACGGTTAAAATTGCATAGTGCGTAAACTACTATTCTACTGAAAAAAAATCGACATCAATAAAGCACAACATTTTCTTAGAAATTTTTGCTGTATTAATGTATGACTTGATTTGTTAGAAAACGTTGAAAAATAACCGAGACATGAGGATATAAATAAAAGAGTAAGCCTAATTCGATAGAAATAAAATAAATGAAATGCCTCAACATCGTTGCATAAAAAAATAGTGGAGCTGTTTTCTTTCGCACGGTTTCCATGGAGACGGCGCAAAATTTCTAAACTTAAAACACCTATTTTAAAGTAACCGAGTATAAAAGAATTTAAAGTGTGCTATGGGCAAAAAGGGAGTGTTTTGATCTTAAAGCCCATACTGCCGGGCTAAGCGTAAAAGTGGTATCTACAGTCGAGCTCAAACTGAGTTATCACTCTTCAAAGTTTTGCGCCACCATGTATTTGATTCAAATGAATTTTTTTCAGAATTTTTTTTAAAATATTTCCCGTCCTCAAATGACCATATAATTTTGTATTTTGATAAAATACGTCACAAAGAACCACCTGGTGGCGATAACTCAATTATTTTAAAAAGTGCAGATACGACTTTTGTGCTTAGCACGGCAGCATAGCTGATACCGATTCTTTCAGGGACTCGACACTCGATACTTCCGGCTTCATTTAGCTTGATAGAAATAACTACAAAGTAATGTTGCGATATTGATGTCGATATTTTGGAAAAATCGAGGGTTTGTTAAAACATCGGTGTTTTTACCATCGATGTTCTACAGTTAATGTTTTCGGTTCGATATTTTTTTTTTTTCGATGTCGATGTTTTATAACAAAGCAGAAAATTTTCGTAAAAGTCAAAAATTTACATTTCTAATAAGTAGTTGCACTATTAATCTCATTGTGAAAAGTTTTCTATGATTATAAACGATTTACAGTTAATGTTTTCGGTTCGATGTTTTTTTTTTCAATGTCGATATTTTATAACAAAGCAGAAAATTTTCGTAAAAGTAAAAAATTTACATTTTTAAGAAGTAGTTGCACTATTAATCTCATTGGGAAAAGTTTTCTATGATTATACGAGTAAACGATGGTTTTTTTTTTTTTTTTTTTACATCTATGTTTTACATTTCAGAAAAAAAGTTTCATAAAAATATTCGATGGAACAGATTAATCGTTAACCAGTAGTTGCAGTATCTATCTTGTTGGAAAACGTTTTCTTTAATTACCACCGATGATTTTTAAAACATCGTTGCTTTGCGTTAGATGTTTTTTAAGACGATGTTTTCAAGAAATTTTATACGTTAAACTATGAGATTAAAAAAAAGTTAGATCGTTAATTAATAGGTGTAGTATCTGTCTCTCGGGAAAAAGCTTTCTTTTATTGTCATCGATGTCCTGCGGTTGACGTATTTTCAGGAGACGAAAGAAAAATGCGATATATCAGATGGAGCAATATAACGAGGCGCGATGTCACGAGAGAACTATACTATTGTGTATTCAAACATGTACACAATATATTAAAAAAAAGATCGATTATAGCAAGCATCAATGATTTTAGGTCGATGTATCAGTACCATCGATGTTTCAATTCTTAACATCGATGTTTCGAACCAACAATGTCGCACCCCTACTATTAAAAGCTCATAGAACGTTTGTTTGTTTGTTTCAAATGAGGCTGCGGGCTAGGGTGGAGCGAAAAAAATGAATTTTTGATTTTCGTAAACGGGTACCTTTCATTTACTGTGAATGAGGATAAGTAACGATTCTGTAAAATATTTCACTTTTGCAACGTTATCTTTAGTCTGCGCATTTGGCCTAAAGTTTTGAAATTTTTGATTTTTTTTAGATTTTTCAAATTTTTTTAAAAAATATTGCAAGTGATAAAACTAGTGACGCTTGGTTATTTAATGGAAGAAAAAGGTTTGAAATATACAAGGAATTTTTTAAAACCATTTTAGATTATGATTTCAGTCTGCGCATTAAGCCCAAAGTTCATGAAAATTTCCGAAATTTCCAATATTTTCAATATTAGGCAGAAATTTTATAATTTGATATTTCTTCTCAAAATTTACTTAAAGTGCCTTAAAAACATTTTCTTAATCATTTTGTTGTTTCTTTGAACTACTCATCTCTTTGCTTGCTCATTGAAAGTACCCAGGACTCACCACGAGGAAGTGGACGCATTTTGGGTGCCACCCGCGCTCCCCATGCTTCCAACCAATGAGAGCACACATTTACATTTCTTAGACAAGTCAGGAACAATAAATTGTTTCTTTGATTAGGAAATTGTTTGCATTGGTTTTGATGGATGCACTACAAAGACAGGAAAATACAAAGGTGTAATACTGAAACTGGAAGAAAAACTTGGTAGACCTCTGTAATGAGATATTTGCACATTTAAATGAACTTAATTTGCGGCATTTTTTGCAAAAGCTAGATAGACCTACCAGTGGACCAAGGAGTTTTTTTTTGGGGGGGGGGGGGGGCTGTTGGACGAAGCCAAACAACATGTTATAATTTCAAATCAGTTCAATATGAACCTATAGAATTTGTCATTGATCAGACCGATTTTGACAATAAAAATGATTTAAGTACTGAGCAACAGTAACTTCATGAGATGAGCAAGGTAGTTTAGACTGGGAAAATATCAAAAAAAAAAATTGTGAAACAATTCCAAGAAAGCTTTCTTAAGTCAGATGGTTGACTACAGCAAACACAATCTTTAGACTGTAATTTTTAAAGGAGTTCATAACTTTCGCGGTAAAAGTGTCCTTGCTCTTTTAGGATAAAGCGCAGACGTTACTAATTTAGATAGGCATTTGTGTGGGATTATAAAGAGTCACACTTATCTCTCAGGGAAAAAGCTGAAAATTGGATTTACATCCATTCAAAATAATGTATAATTTGCACCCTAGAAATATGCTGTTATCGATATCTATATATATAAAAATTGATGTATGTATGTTTGTTCCTTATACAAATCCACAGTTTCGTCGGATTTTTTACAAACTTGGTACATAGGTTCCTTGATGCACTAAAATTCCCATAGGCGGGGTTTTGAAATTAAAAAAAAAAAAAATCCAAAAAGCCCAAAATTCAAATCTTTTGTCTCAAAATGGCCATTTTCTTCCAATTTTGAATAGATAGAGTAAGATAAGCCTTTAAGCATACAAATTGATAAAATGTAACACATTTAAATAGGAGTGTTTTCAACAAAGATTACGATTAACAATGAATTATCAATTTAATGCTCACCTGCTTTATTTCTGCATGAAATAAGTTTTTATATTCCCATGTGGATAGAATTCATTCAAATATTTTTTTTAGAGCTATGTTGTATTATAAGCACCTGGGCAACGCTGGATAATAATCTAGTTAGTTCATAAGAGAGCGCATATAAAGAAACTTGTTTTAAATCGTAGAAAACAAACAAGCAAACAAGTGAAAACGCTTCAGATCCCAAAAATAGATAAAAATCCATTTTCATGCATTACATACATAAATCAAAAGTCAGAATACATCGATATGATTTCTTGTCATGATGTGGAAATTACAAAGCCACCTTTTACACGTAATTTAACAACACAATATTTACAAAGATTAAGTTTTCGTCGGATTTTCAACAAAATTGGCACAGAGGTTCCTTGATGCACTAAAATTCACATAGTCGGGGTTTTGAAATTTTTAAAAAATCCAAAAAGCACAAAATTCAAACTTTTTGTCTCAAAATAGCCATTTTCTTTCACCTTTGAATAGATAGAGTAATAGAGATAAGCCTTTAAGCATATAAATTGATAAAATGTAACACGTTTAAATAGGAGTATTTTCCAACAAAGATTACGGTTAACAATGAATTATCAATTTAAAGCTCACCTATTTCATTTTAGTATGAAATAAGTTTTTATAGTCCCATGTAGATAGAATTCATTCAAATATATTTTTAGAGCTATGTTGTATTAATAAGCACCCGGGCAACGCCGGTAATAATCTAGTTAGTTTATAAGAGAGAGCATATAAAGAAACTTGTTTTAAATCGTATTGTCAACGCTCAATCTAGAAAACAAACAAGTAAACAAGTGAGAATGCTTCAGATCCCAAAAATAAATAAAAATATATTTTCATACATTACATACATAAATCAAAAGCCAGAATACATCGATATGTTTTCTTGTCATGATGCGGAAATTACAAAGCCACCTTTTATACGTAATTTAACAACACAATATTTACAAAGATTACTGGAAGCTGAGAATTTAAGTATGATTTCTGAAGGCGCTCTTTTTAAATTTCCATTCAAGACTCGATCACTTGAAAGAGCACTCAAATAGGTCACAAGCTCTTCAAAATTGGTATGTAATCACAGGAAAAGAAAAAATTTAGTAAAAGCGAGGGTATCTGACAGAAATATTTGATCGATTTACGACACAAATAAAAGTTTAACTGTTAAAGACGTATCTAAGAAATGTAATTACGTTCTCGCATTAATTGGAATGAAAGGCTCACGCGTAGGACTGGAAATGCGGTCACCTTCTCGTGGTGAGTCCTGGTTAGTTCCACATGAGCTAGCGAAGAGTTGCACGGTTTAGAGTAATAACAAAATGAATAAAAACATATTTGAAGACACTTCAAGTGAATATTGAAAGGAAATTTTGAGTTTAAAAATGTTGAAAATATCGGAAATTTCGGAAAATTTCATGAACTTTGGGCTTGATGCGCAGACTGAAAACATAATCTAAAATGGTTTTAAAAAAATCCTTGTATATTTCAAACCTTTTTCTTCTATTTAATAACCACCCGTCACTAGCTTTATCATTTGCAATATTTTTTTAAAAAATTTGAAAAATCTAAAAAAAAATCAAAAATTTCAAAACTTTAGGCCAAATGCGCAGACTAAAGATAACGTCACAAAAGTGAAATATTTCACAGAATTGTTACTTATCCTCATTCACAGTAAATGAAAGGTACCCGTTTACGAAAATCAAAAATTCGTTTTTTTCGCTCCACCCTACTGCGGGCCGTGGTGGCCGATTAGTAAGGCGTCGGACTCGTAACCGTTGTGTCCCGGGTTCGATCCCAGCCGATCAAAGATCCACCGTCTTCATTAATGGGGGCTGGGGGACGCATTTTTAGTGGTATCAAAAATCGGGGCGTGTTTTTGTTGTACTATTCTCCTTTAAAATCAGACGGTGATGCAAATAACGTGCTGCACTTTGAATTTCATCTTCTGATACATCTTCTGTAATATTTTCTCCTAACCATTCGTTAAACACTTTTCCGTATGATTCGAACATTCCTTGGGATTCTAGATTCAACTTTCTATCAACTTTCTGCAGCCTTTTCTCAGAGAGCTTAAACTTATCAGGAAGTGGAAGATGATCCTCAATCCAAGGTAAACTCACTAAAAATCTATCATTTTCTGTTCGATCTGTGTCTAAAAAATGTTGCTTCGCCACCTCCTGTAATTCAAGTGCTGTATTCTTTTCTGAGATATCAGTGATACCCAAAGAGTCAAGAGTCCACAAATTCGATCTACAGGTATTACTACAAATCATACTCGTTACAAGCAATGCAGTGCTTTCATGAGATTCTGTTTGTTTCAAATGGGGCTGCGGGCCGTGGTGGCCGATTAGTAATGCGTCGGACTCGTAACCGTTGGGTCCCGGGTTCGATCCCAGCCGATCAAAGATCCACCGTCTTCATTAATGGGGGCTGGGGGAAGCATATTTAGCAGTATCAAACAACGTAGAATGATGCTAATTTCAAATACATAGTTTAGTTGAATGTGTCAAAAGGATAGCAAAAATGCAAGTTTTAAATTGAAAACTTCGGAAACTTCCCACTCACAACCCACCACCCCTTTGTTAAGTGAAATGGTTCTCGAGTGCTAGGCGCCGTTTTCACGGACGGACAATAGGCACTTATGCTATCCACTGTCACAAGTAAATGGCAAAACTAATCTATGATATTCATGTGAGGATATCCGTAATAAAAATAGTTTTTCAAGTATAATGAGAAACAGAACATGCACTTGACCGAATTGTGAAGCTTGGTGCCCTTTCATGCATTACATCTTGAATCGAAGGCTTTTTAAGTACATAAGCTGTTGTAAATGATTTGTAGCTTCGAAAAGATTTAAAAGAATCCTATGCGTCGCGAGCACTCAAGAAGTTTCGATGAGATGGTGGCAGCACGGCGTTTCGAAATAGAGGACGTTACTGTCAACATCGGGGCTTCTTGGAGAACTATGGTTTTTGGAACCATCGATGTCGTATCTAAGGAGGTTAAAGGGATTACTTTCTACTCCATGGTCGTGTCGAACTTCGAGTAGCTGTTGAAATCAGATTCCTTCGAATTGTTGCTTTGGACCGTCAACGTCGAATACAATCCTTTTTTGATGTGTGTTTACTTGTAAATGTGTTCTACAGTTCCAATTAAAATTCAACTTATTAAAAAAATATGAACTCGCTTTTTATTGCATTGAAATTGATATTGATCTACCAAATTCTTTCGGTTAAATTGAACAAAATTTTGATGCCGAAACCCCTCCCACCTTTTGATTTTAACTAGGAGATAAAATCAAAACTATGAGTTCATTGATTTTGAAGTCTGTACGAGTTTTGCAGAGCTTCTTCGGGTGATACCTATTAGGGTGGAGCGAAAAAAATGAATTTTTGATTTTCGTAAACGGGTACCTTTCATTTACTGTGAATGAGGATTCGTTTCAATTCTGTAAAATATTTCACTTTTGCGACGTTATCTTTAGTCTGCGCATTTGGTCTAAAGTTTTGAAATTTTTGATTTTTTTTGGATTTTTCAAATTTTTTAAAAAAATATTGCAAATGATAAAACTAGTGACGGGTGGTTATTAAATGGAAGAAAAAGGTTTGAAATATACAAAGAATTTTTTAAAACCATTTTAGATTATTAGTTCATCAAATTTCCCAAAATTTCTGATGTTTTCGACATTTTTTAACTCAGTATTTCCTCTCAATATTCACTTGAAGTGTCTTCAAACTTGTTTTTATTCATTTTGTTATTACTTTGAACCCTGCAACTCTTCGCTAGCTCATGTGGAACTACCCAGGACTCACCACGAGGAGGTGACCGCACTTCTAGTCCTACACGTGAACCCTTCCTTCCAACCAATGCAAGCACGAATGAACATTTCTTAGATACGTCTTTCACAGTTAAATTGTTCCTTTGTGTCGTAAATTGATCAAATATTTCTGTCAGATATCCTCGTTTTTACTAAACTTTTTCTTTTCCTGTGATTACATGCCAATTTTGAAGAGCTTGTGACCTATTTGACAGCTCTTTCAACTGATTGAGTCTTGAATGGCAGTTTAAAAAGAGCGCATTCAGAAATCATATTTAAATTCTCAGCTTCCATAATCTTTGTAAATATTGTGTTGTTAAATTACCTGTATAAAAGGTAGCTTTGTAATTTCCACATCATGGCAAGAAATCATATCGATGTATACTGACTTTTGATTTATGTATGTAATGTATGAAAATAGATTTTTGTCTATTTTTTGGGATCTGAAGTGTTCTCACTTGTTTGCTTGTTTGTTTTCTAGATTGAGCGTTTATAATACGATTTAAAACAAGTTTCTTTATATACTCTCTCTTATGAACTAACCAGATTATTTCCCGGCGTTGCCCGGGTGCTTATTAATACAACATAGCTCTAAAAATATTTAAATGAATTCTATCCACATGGGAGTATAAAAACTTATTTCATGCTAAAAAGAAATAGTTGAGCCTTAAATGGATAATTCATTGTTGATCGTAATCTTTTTAGGACAATACTCCTATTTAAATGTGTTACATTTTATCAATTTGTGTGCTTAAAGTCTTATCTCTATTACTCTATCTATTCAAAATTGGAAGAAAATGGCCATTTTGAGACAAAAGATTTGAATTTTGGGCTTTTTGGATTTTTTTTTTTTTAATTTCAAAACTCCTGCCTATGTGAATTCTAATGCATCAGGGAAGCTCTGTGCCAAGTTTGTTGAAAATCCGACGAAAACTGGATTTGTATAAGGAACAAACATACATACATTTGATAACAGCATATTTCTTGGGTGCAAAGTATACATTGTTTTGAATAGATGTGAATACAATTTTCTGCTTTTTCCCTGAGAGATAATCTTTAAAATCTCACACAAATTCATAGCTAAATTAGTAACGTCTGTACTTCATCCTAAAAGAGCAAGGACACTTATACCCGCGAAAGTTATGAACTCTTTTAAAAATTATAGTCTAAAGATTGTTTGCTGTAGTCAACATCTGACTAGGGAAAGCTGTCTTGGACTTCTGTTTCACATTTTTTTTTTGGATATTTTCCCAGTCAAAACTACCTTGCTCATCTCATGAAGTTACTGTTGCTCGGTACTTGAACCATTTTTATTGTCAAAATCAATCTGATCAATGACAAATTCTACAGGTTCATATTGAACTGATTTGAAAGTATAACATGTTTAGCTTCGTCTAACAGGCCCAAAAATCACTTTGGTCCACTGGTAGGTCCATCTAGCTTTTGCAAAAAATGCAGCAAATTAAGTTCATTCAAATGTAATTGGCAAATGTTCCATTACAGAGGTCTACCAAGTTTTTCTTCCAGTTTCCGTATTACACCTTTATTTTCCTGTCTTTGCAGTGCATCCATCAAAACCAATGCAAACAATTTCCTACTCAAAGAAACAATTTATTGTTTCTGACTTGTCTAAGAAATGTAAATGTGTGCTCTCATCGGTTGGAAGCAAGGGGAGAGCGAGTGGAACCCAAAGTGCGGTCACTTCCTCGTGGTGAGTCCTGGGTAATTTCAATGAGCAAGCATAGAGTTGAGTAGTTCAAAGAAACAAAATGATTAAGAAAATGTTTTAAAGGCACTTTTAGTAAATATTGAGAGGAAATATTGAATTATAAAAATTCTGCTAATATTGAAAATATCGGAAATTTCTGAAAATTTGATGAACTTTGGGCCTATTGCGCAGACTGAAATCATAATCTGAAATGATTTTTTTAAATTTCTTGTATATTTCAAACCTTTTTCTTCCATTTAATAACCCCCCGTCACTAGTTTTATCATTTGCAATATTTTTAAAAAAAATTTGAAAAATCTAAAAAAAATCAAAAATTTCAAAATTTTAGGCCAAATGCGCAGACTAAAGATGACGTCGCAAAAGTGAAATATTTTACAGAATTGTTACTTTTCCTCATTCACAGTAAATGAAAGGTACCCGTTTACGAATATCAAAAATTCATTTTTTTCGCTCCACCCTAATACCTATGGTATTGTCAGGAAAAAAAGAGTTATAGGGTCATTCCACGTCAAGTGATCCAAAATCTGAGAAAAATTTTACCTTACATTTTTGTATTTCTTCCACATTTGGCTCATCAATTGTACCCCTTGAGATTATCAAAAGTCTCAATTTTTGGATTTTTATCTCTATTATTTTTTCATTTATGAGACTTTGAACTTTGCAAAAACTCTCGTTTTTTCATGGATAAGGGAACATAAAAGGGACCATAACTCGGCACCAAATATAGATAGAACGATTTGGTAAATGGCATTTTAAAGTACGTTAGTTGCCGCTTAATCGGATATGCAACATGACTAATTTGATAAAAATTTTCTTTTTCAAAAAATGAAATTTAAATTTCAAATTTAAATTTCTCGAAAAACATATAATGAATTTTTTTGAAAAAATTCTCAAAAATTCTTGTGTATTTTATCTATGTTTGTACAAATTTTTAGATTGGGATCTCAATGGGATCATATTTTTTTGAATTTTTGAATAAAACTGTATAGGAAAAAAAATGATATTTTTTAGATTCTATTTATTTAAATACTAAGTTCTCTTGCTCGTGATGGTCTAAAAAGTAGTAAACAAACATGAATATGTTTAAAGTGAGCTGGCATGAGCTTATAGATTTGTCAGGTTCACCCCCTACCCCTTCCTCCCCCACACAACCACTCTTTTTTAATTCAAAACTGTTCAAAATGTTTAAAAAAAAAACTCTTTGATACAAAATGAATAGTAAACTTATTTAAAGTGGGGAAATGGGTTTCTTTATAGCTAGACGAAGTATCCCCCTCCCCACCCAAATATACCATTCACACTATACTAATATGACGTCTAACCTGGGGATTGAGTTGAGGATTATTTTCACCCTAGGTATATATATTGTTTTTCAGACGAAGTGTTTCTTTTTCGATCCGAACTTCAAAGTGTACTTCCATTCAATATCTGAAATTTAACTTTATAATTCATTTCATCTTCTACCCAGCACCAATCTTCATTTTGAAGGGAGGAAATAAATGGGTCGCCCCAAGATCATAGCAAACAGCAAAATAGCACTGTTTCTCCTTGTTCTCATCGTTTTTTCTATTCTTTTCGCACAAAACTGAAAATAAATCAAAATATTAGATCATATGTCTGTGTCCCCATAACTATCTTTCCACATTATCTAGTGTGCAGCTGTTATTTAATTTTTTTAATCGTTTGTGTTCTTTTTCATTTTGTTGTAAAGGAAAGTAATGCAGCAAGATATATCTATATACATATATTAAACAAACACTGCTTTTTTGAGCACAACCTCACATGTTGCACAACCTCACTTCTTTACAGATTGCTCCCCCCCCCCTTACCCTACCTTCCCACTCCAAACTTTTATTTTTTTTATCATCCCGCCTAACCCCATTTCAAAGCCTTAGTCTCTACTGATGTCTGGTAGTGTTTCAGTTTGTTCTGTTTGTTACTCTTTCCTATTAGCTCATGAGCTTTGTCCAATAAGAGAAAGGAAAGGCAGTGATGAGGACTGACATATAACGTGACACTTCGATTTCTTTTCAGTTTTGTGTGAAAATAATGGGAAAACATTATGAGAACAAGGGGAAACAGTGCTATTTTGCTGTTTGCTATGATCTTGGGGCGACCCATTTATTTCCTCCCTTCAAAATTGAAGATTGGTGCTGGGGGAGGGGATGAAATGAACCATAAGTTTAAATTCAGATATTGAATGGAAGTACACTTTGTGAAGTTCGGATTGAAAACGAAACACTTCGTCTGAAAAACAATATATACCTAGGGGGAAAATAATCCTCAAATCAATCCCCAGGTGAGACGTCATATTAGTATAGCGTTAATGGTATATTTGGGTGGGGGAAGGGTTGTACTTTGCCTTGTTATAAGGAAGCCCATTTACCAACTTTAAATAAGTTTACTGTTCATTTTGTATCAAAGAAGCTTTTTTTTAGCATTTTAAACAGTTTGGGGGAAAAATGGTTGGGTCAGGAAGGAAGGGAGGGGGAGCTGACCAATGTACAAGTTAATGCTAGCTCACTTACCTAGAGTAAAAATAATAGTCAATTCAATCCCCAGGTTAGACGTCATAATAGTACAGCGTTAATGGTATATTTGGGTGGAGGAGGGGGATACTTCGTCTAGTTATAAGGAAACTCATTTACCAACTTTAAATAAGTTCACTATTCATTTTGTGTCAAAGAGTTTTTTTTTTTTAAACATTTTGAACAGTTTTGAATTAAAAAAGAGTGGTTGTGCGGAGGAGGAAGGGGGAGGGGTGAACCTGACAAATCTATAAGCTCATGCTAGCTCACTTTAAACATATTCATGTTTGTTTACTACTTTTTAGACCATCACAAGCAAGAGAACTTAGTATTTAAATAAATAGAATCTAAAAAATATCATTTTTTTCCTATACAGTTTTATTCAAAAATTCAAAACAATATGATCCCATTGAGATCCCAATCTAAAAATTTGTACAAACATAGATAAAATACACAAGAATTTTTGAGAATTTTTTCAAAAAAATTCATTATATGTTTTTCGAGAAATTTAAATTTGAAATTTAAATTTCATTTTTTGAAAAAGAAAATTTTTATCAAATTAGTCATGTTGCATATCAGATTAAGCGGCAACTAACGTACTTTAAAATGCTATTTACCAAATCGTTCTATCTATATTTGGTGCCGAGTTATAGTCCCTTTTATGTTCCCTTATCCATGGAAAAACGAGGGTTTTTCCAAAGTTCAAAGTCTCATAAATGAAAAAATAATAGAGATAAAAATCCAAAAATTGAGATTTTTGATTACCTCAAGGGGTACAATTGATGAGCCAAATTTGAAAGAAATACAAAAATGTAAGGTAAAAAACGTTGGATCACTTGACATGGAATGACCCTATATTGCTTTTGTCTCGCGTCAGCGAAGGAACAAGTTGAAAGCATGCTGATGATGAAATCTGATGTAATGCTAAAAATTTGCGCATGCTGTGTTATTTTCAAAATTAAAAGTACGTATGACATTAGTTTATGTGATTTACTGCAGAATTTTTGTCTTTTTAGAAATGTTCAATTTCTAAAGCAAAGCGAGGTCTCTGAAGCAATAAAAAATCCAACCCAAAATACCAGCTTGTCTATGTAGTGTCCTTGATAAGACCTACTTTTTCACTTGTGATGTCAACATCAAAAATTAATGAGGGACCGAGCCTCATTTAAGAATTTTTTTTCCTTAAGAAAGGAAACGAGTCGAAAGTAAGAAAAACTGAAATGCCCTCACGTTTTCGACGGTACTCTTTCAGAAAATTTTTTTTTGAAACATGAGAAAGAACCAGATACTATTAGAAGAAACAGTTTTAGCTAAGCTAATGTATATAATACTTTTTGCAGTTCAAAATATTAAATCTAGTGTAAAAAGTTAATTCATGAGGTAAAGAAAAATTCATTTAGTAAAAGAAAATAGTCAAACAATGATGTATGGGGAATTTTCAAGAAAATGGAACGCCATAAAAACATGAACTTGTAACCACTGAAGCATAGCCAATCAAATGTTTTAACACGTGATTGTCCGTCGTATCATAAAGTATGTTGTAATTATTATGATCAAATCTGTAATACAGTTTTAACTTCCGCCATTTGTTTGAAGTTAGTACTCTCTATTACAGAATGAGCTTTGTTTTCGTTGAAAAACAAAGTTATTCATTCTTCCAAACGTTAAAAGAAAAAAAAAAGATCTCTTCGGTCAAAACAAAAGAAAGGTGAGGATTAACAGTTATTCAGGTCGCTTTTACTTGAGATTGAAATGCAGTATTGAATCGCTTACGAGGCGAACTTTGAGGGTATACACAATTATTTACTGTATACAACAACATCGGGATACATAAAATTAATTATGGAGAAGTTTCCGTGGAAAATGTTTTGCCAGTTAGTTTTTTTTTTATTATTTTTCATTTTACTTTTTTCAACTGTTGCGTTGTCCGCAAAGGATACCACGCTTAAAGGTGGGGAAGGGTATTTATACAATTATGACAGTTTGTGACAAGAGGGGGGAGGGAGTAAAGTTTGACATTTTGTGACAAAAGGGTGGAGGGAGGTTGGAAATGTTGAAAAAAAAGTGTGACATCATTTATAAAAAGCCTCTTAAAGGGATTTTTATTTAATAAACAATTTTTAGAGCCTTCTAAATGGTTTCTTAAAAGCAGATATTTAAGATCAAATATGAGTGTATTATAGTCCCAAAATAATATTTTATAACTAACTAGCTTATTACCCGGCGATGCCCGGGTGCTTACCAAATACAACATAGCTCTAAAAAAAATTATTTGAACGAATTGTATCTGCATGGGCATATAACAATTGCATCAATCTGTCTTTTATGTACAAACTCTAAAAAGAACTAAATATTACAGAAAGTTAAGCGTTTACAGAAAAAAAGCATCAACAAAAGAGGCAAAATTTTAAACTTATTTCATGCTAAAATGAACTAGGTGAGCCTTAATAATTCATTGTTAATCGTAATCTTTGTTGGAAAGTACTCATATTTAAATGTGTTAAATTTTATCAATTTGTATGCTTAAAGGATTATCTCTATTACTCTATCTATTCAAAATCGAAAGAAAATGGCCATTTTGAGACAAAAAATTAGAGCTTTGAGCCTTTTTGGATTTTTTTTAAATTTCAAAACCCCACCTGTGTGAATTCTAGTGCATCAAGGAGCCTCTGTGCTAAGTTTGATGAAAATCCGTCGAAAACCGTGGATTTGTATTGGGAACAAACATACAAACAAACAAAAATTCATACATCCATTTTTTTATGTAGATCTTACAGTAAAGATGTAAGCTTACGTTAAGCTTAACAATAGGCCCTTAATGTTATGAATTGAACTAAATTATTGAAAAGTTCTAAATTATTTGCATACATTTAATCTCTTCGTTGTTTCTGTTCTTACTACAAAATCACGTCAAACGTCCCGAATATGCAAATTGCCGGCTGCATTTCAACTCCCGGCATTTAGCTTTATTCTCGCCTTCCTACACTAAAATTTGATGCTGTTTTTACGGTATAATGCAGCTACTTTTATAGTAATAAACTAAAAATTGCCAATTTTACAGTAATAAACTGTAAAATTGCTAATTTAACAGTTCATTATCGCGCATTTTACAGATTTAAGCTGGAACCTCTGCTGCCAGTATTATGCTGTTGTTTTTACAGCTAAATTTTACGGCAATAAACTGAAAAATTTTCTAACTTTATAGTAAGAAACTGTAAAACTGCTAGTTTTACAGTTCATTACTGTGAATTTAACAGTTTTAAATTGAAACTTCGACTGCTAGTATTATACTGCAAAAGCAACAGTTCATTTTTTGCAGTGTAAGTTCTCATCATAACTCTCATCGTTTAAAATAGTATTTCATGCTTTAATTCCATAGGCCATAGGCACTAGTATTTCATTGAAAGTGCTGCCTGGGTTATAGATGAGCTACTCATGTAATGAATAACTCCTTATTGCATTATTTTCATTGTAAATAGTGCATTAATAAATAGTTTTACTTTTAACTTCGGCTGTTCCTACGTTGCACGAGATTCACTTACAGTAATTAAACTTCATTCTGGTGGGAGCTTTCACAGTTTTAATAAGCTAAGCTCTTGCTTACAGCTTAACACTTACTGAGAAGTTATTTCTTCCGCTATGCTGTCGTGCTAAGCAAAAATGTCATATCTGCACTTTTTTTTTAAAACAAAATTGAGCTATCGCCACCAAATAGTTTTTCGTAACTTATTTTATCCACATACAATGTTTTATGGTCATTTGAGAGCAAAAAACATTTTTTAAATTTGCTGAAAAGTATCATCCAAATGAAATAAATTGAATTAACAAAACTTTGAAGAGTTTTTACTCAGTTAGAGCACGACTGCAGATGCCATTTTTGCGCTTAGTACGGCATGGCAGTATGGAACTCTACTTCATCCTTTTCCTCAATTCAACAACACAAAAAGATTAACGAAAAGAAAATATTGTTTCCATCATTTCATTAATTTGCTTTTAACCGTAAATGGAGATAGAGAAGTGCAGTTACATCTTCCTGTCATGTTGTTATAGCAAAAATTGTTGGTTAGTTATGTCAATTTTCATTTGAATCAAAAATATTTAAATATCGTTTTCATAAATTCTTCAAATTATTGCGTGTTTAGTCAAGGAAAACATTAGCCATAAAAATAAACTATCAATAAAACTTTCGACTCAGTGTATTTTAGGGGTAAAGTATTTGAGGCCACATTGTTAACATATACGTTTAAATTTCAAATTCCAGTCAACAAATGTATTTCACAATGAAATGCCACTACAGTGAATAATATTTTGACGCCTCCTCCCCCCGATAGACAATTTAAAACCCGCTCCTAAATTCTCCACAATCTGCTTGTTTATGTTGAAGCTAGTTTTAGTTTTTCTTATTAGTTATTTTATTTTTGATTCTACGTTAAAGGGAGGATTGCAGGAACAATAGTAAAGATTAAAAAAATATAGAGCAATTTTATGCACGTATGCTTTCTGTGTTTTAAATTCGTTCAGTCTGCACCCTCCCTCCTGGCACAAAAAGGAAGAAAAATAAGGAAAAAATAATAAAAGAATGAAGTACAAAATCACTGGGACAATTTATAAAAAAATTTAGATTTTTTCCGAAATATTTCCTGTCCTTTAGAAATTTCATAGCCAGGGCGATGGTCCCTTGTAACTGGGCAATAAATAGAGCCTGCCTAACGGTCAAAGGTCTCAGTCTCTTGTCGGATGGTCTACTGTCCGTTCGTGAAAGCCGCGCCTAGCACTCGCGAACCATTCCACTTTCAAAAGGAGGGATGGGTTGTGAGTGGGAACTTTCCGAAGTTTTCAATTTTCTACTTGCATTTGCTATTATTTTGACATATTCAACTAAACTATGTATTTGAAATTAGCATCGTGCTACGTTGTTTGATATTCGGCTTAAAATGCTTCTTATTATTCTTTCCCTTATTGTTATTTTACCTATTACCCCTATTTTGGTAAGATCAGAGAAGACCTGACGCATGCGTAAATACGCGGAAGCTTTTATCTAAGAAAATCAGACAGTACCTGCGCATCTTTTTGAGGAAACATTTTGCTTATTACACTAAAAGTGTTGAAATTAGTGCAGCGGGAATGGAAAAAAAGCGCTGCGTAAAAAAGAAGCATCCTCTTTAAAAGCGCAGACGTAAAAAAAAAAGCTTCTTCGTATGGAGAAATGATTATTCTGTATATTCTGATGAGTCGGTTTTAATCAAAACTGGTTTTTTGATTTTTAGTATAAGCTAAAGGTTACCACTCCAAATCGGAGTTATGCTTCTTACCCGGTACGCATATTTATTTATTACGCACAAGTATTTATAAAATCAGGCCCGCATTTAAAGGGTGGGATTTTAGGGTTCAAAACCACTCCGAAAATTTTCAAAACTACAACAAAAATGCTTTTCACAGTTTCTCATTAAAAAATTATTATTGCTCTTTTATTTTAATTTTCTTATTTACTTTGAAATTGCATTTGAAAAATGAAATTATCATTATTGAACAATTGTACAAATGAAGTGTTTTTCCTGCAGTATTTACTTTTATTGTAGTTATTGCAAACATAATTCCTTTACAATACTTCTTCGAATTTTTAATGTCACTAAAAAAACACCAAAACTCTTCAAATTTGTGCGTACCAAACTCTATAATTAACACATCTTATAAGTTCCCCCCCCCCCCCGTAAGATAGAAATTTCAAAAGTACTCCTTCCAATGCGCGACAGTGAGATAACCCATCTATCCAGATTTTGTTTTTCCTTCATAGAAAAGATGAGTCATTTTTTTTACAGCTTTTATGTTAATACCCTTTTATAGTCGATTGTAACAAAAATCAAGAGACTATAGAACATGAAATCAAATTTTATTTACTATAGATTTCATGAGAAAGAGGTTTGGTAAAACCCAACCCGAAATTAAAGTCAAGTTACGGCCCTTATAAAAATAATAATTAAAAAAATGACAAGATACATATTGCTTTTTAATAAACGTGCATTTCTGAAATAAACAAAACTGTCAATTTCTTTTTTTCGCGAAAAATATCGGTTTGGAGAAACAACAAAATTTGACTTGAAATGATGCAGCCGGTAACTCTTATTGTGTTTAATTTAGCGATAACTAAGGAGAAACTACATGGACGTCATTTCAAGTTTTTCCAGAGGGGGGCAAAGGGTCCAAGCACAATGCAATTTCATTGGAAAACGTCAAAAACCACGTCAACTTATATGTAAATACATTGATTTCTCAAAGGCGGGGGGGGGGCAATTGAACCCCCCCTGCCCCCTAAATCACGGGCCTGAGAAACTATTATATTTTTTATGCTTCGGATCGAAGATGAAGGCACTAAGATAACTCAATAGGTAGAGCGCTTAGGTTTTTACCTAACGGTAAATGCCGTCAGGTAATGTCTAAATGCGATTCTTTTAAGATATAATACCTTAAAAGTTCTACACTGTAAAAAATGAATGGTGTTTTTACTGTATAATACAGCTAATTTTATAATTATAAACTGTAAAAATTGCTAATTTTACAGTGATAAACTGTAAAAATTGCTAATTTTAGAGTGATAAACTGTAAAATTGCTAATCTTACAGTTTATTACCCTGCATTTTACAGTTTTAAACTGGAACCTCTATTGCCAGTATTATACTGTTGTTTTTTGCGGTAATTTTTTGCGGGTTGTATACTGCGGTAATTTCGTGGTTCGGAGTTCGATCCTATTGTGTGTAATTAAAATAACTCACGAATTTGTGTTAAATTGATTGGTAGTGGGAAATCATGAACCTGACACATATTAAATGATTGAAAGTAATCTTCCAGCCTGATGAATGCTCTTTTTTCTTTCTTTGGTCAGAAAATTATGGTGTAACCTTACAGAGAAATAAGTGAAATGGTACACTATAGTTACATTACCATGGTATAACCTTACACAAGATATTTCGGTTAAGTTCCTCCACAGCAAAGGAGACAGCACTTCTGTCGCCGTATTTATGGAGTAAAGTTACATAAAATTTTCAACAGTGTACTTTATAAAATTATAAAATTCTCTTTTTAAAATATCTCATTGATTGCTATAAAGTGAAAAATAAAATAAGAAGTAGGTAAAATATAAGTAATGCTACATTATGTAAAGCTCAAATAGGGTGGTACAAATAACCCAGTATTAAAAAAGTTTTACAAGCTCACAGTGAGTATGTAAGTTGTATATGAAACTACATTACTTGGAATATAATTACAGTTTTGTCAAAGTTTTGACTCGTAGGTTACAGCTTAATTGATTTAGAAGCTTAACCTTTTATTCTAAAAATATCAAATTTGAGATCGTTTGGCTTATTTTTAGGTAATTAGATACCATTGATTTCTGACCTTAATCCAGAACTGCATTCCATGCAGTATAATAATTACAACTGTTGTTCAAAGTTACTGACTCGTGACTAGAGAATAATTGACCTTGAAACTTGACTTTTTATTTTTTTGAAAGTCATTGACTTTGAGCCATGATGACTGTAATTTTAAAAAGCAGGGGTTTTTTCAGTTAACTGGCTGTAAAATGGAGTATTCAAAATACAAAATTTTTTTACAGTAAATGTATCAGGCAAAGCAAGCTATTGCCGTATCAATTGGTACACCACGTACCTTAAGGTCCGAAGGAGATACTGCAGCGAGAAGGTAAAAAGCAGTATTTGCAGAAATGAGGTTTTGAGGCATTTCAATAAACCTGTTTTGGATTCCATACTAACAGAAGCGAAATATTAGAATTCAACTGTTTTTTCGTTCTTTGTTTTAAACGGAAACCAAATAGCAAACTTATTGCATAACGCTAAGTATAATGAATGACAAAAATGCAAAAAAAATGGAAAATGAAAAATTTGCAGTTACTGCCCTTTATCTGCCCACAGCAGAAAAGTTCCTTATTTCCACTCTGCGACTCATTTAACACAGGGGTTAGCAAAAAAGTCTGCGAGTAATGAGAATCTAGGCTTGATTTGTTTGGAGGATTTCATTCTCCTATGTACTCTGTGATAGTTTAAATTTGACTTCCATTATGAAAAAAATTAGGGAGATAATATCATTCTTCCCTTCCCCTAACATTAAAATGAGTGACCCATTCCATTTTTTTTTTTTTTTTTGGTTGACCCATTTTGTTTTTAGTTGAACGTTTACTTTCATCTAGATAAAATGTATGACAGTACAAAAACTTATCTAATCGTTCATTGGTTTCAAGCAAACGCTACGCTTTCTCAACTTGCGCTAATCCATATGCATCCTTTTGACTTATACTACAAACTCTGTATATCAAAACGCAAACAAATGCTCTTTAAAACAAAGGTGTGGTCTATAAACTTCAATCCAAAGAAGGTCAAAGCTAGCTATAAAAGATTCCGCTCATGAACTTGATTTCATTGATGAAACTATCTTTATTGTTTCGCTCTAACTTTCTGTCAAAATGTTTCAATTGTTTTACTTTCTTTTTGCTGGAATTTAAAAACTTTCATTGCAGTTCATTATTACTCTATTACGTTATATCATTATGTAACAGCTGGCACAAAGTTTTTTTTTTCAATTCAAAGTACTGTCTGATTTTCTTAGGTAAAACCTTCCGCATATTTACGCATGCGTCAGGTCTTCTCTGATCTTATCAAAATAGAGGTGATAGGTAAGATAACAATAAGGGGAAGAATAATAAGAAGCATTTTGAGCCGCATCAAACAACGTAAAACGATGCTCTAATTTCAAATACATAGTTTACTTGAAGATGTCAAAAGGATAGCAAAAATGTAAGTTTTAAATTAAAAACTTCGGAAAGTTCACACTCACAACCCATCACCCCTTTTTAAAGTGGAATGGTTCGCTAGTGCCAGGTGCGGCGTTTACGGATGGACAGTAATTTTAATCCTTTTTTCAGCACTAAAGGGCCGTGCTCCAATTCAGCGTAAAACGCGACCGAAACTGAAAGCAGAAACTGAAAATCCGGGTACTTTCCTTTTTACGCGGCGTAATCACGGCGTAATAGGGGACCGAAAATTCTTTGAATTTTTAATTTATCCAACAGCCAATAGAAATTGATCGTGAGATGTAAACATTTCTAGCCTTGGCGGCCGCCATTGCTATACTGCATGAACGAAAGTGCATTTTGTTTATATTCAAAAGAGAAGACGAGAAAATACCCATTACTTAATGACAAAAAATAAAGTGAAAAAAGCAAAATGGGGGGCAACTAGGGAAATGCTCAAAATAAGCTTTCAGTTGAGACTTTTAAAGTTCATTATCTCGTAATATGTAATCATGTCAACAATTCCTGTCCTTTGCGAGATTTTTATTATTTCATTCAAAACTAGGCGGAATTACGGGAATATAGTTTCTTGGCGAGATCCGAAATAAATAATGGTGCTTCGGCTGATTTACATTGTAATGGAATTTACAATTTATGGCATGCTTTGCTGAGTTTTTGATTGCTTGGCGAGATTGGAAATATATGTTTAATTCCGCTCGTGCATTTACTTATTTTAATTGAGCTTTAAAAAAAATATTTGATCTTTGGCTGACTTATAGATCGCTTGGCGAGAACAAAACTAGCTAATGTTGTGTAATAAAGTTTTAGTGAAATGTTTTGTGTTTTGATAAATACTTTCATTTTTTAATGTCGCAATTGTTTCAAGATTAGCAAAAATTAGTAGAGTGTGTAGGTTATTTTACATATTGCTGATTTTTTAAATTAATTTAAGGTATGGCTTACGTGTGTTTATTTTGGACGGCGTATTAAAAAAATATTTGAATATTTTGTGGCTCTGTGGGTCTAGGTTTTTTGGCAAAGTAAGTAGGCACTGATTTTTTTTAAATACAATAACAGCCACAGTTTTGAAAACTCTATACGACCACGAAAACATAGCGTTGCTATTAATTCATTTCGCAAAATATATAGTATAATTGCGAACGGTACGGAAACATTGTCCACGCGTTTATTCAAAAGGATTAGCACCAAAGACATTGTAAAATGTCCATTAAAATGTAAAAAACTCAAAACAACAAATAATATATTCAACCATCAAATCAAATTTCATGGCATCATGCTGCATTTGCTGTATTTTTCGCCAAAACATCTACTCAACGCTCGAAGCTTTTTTTTTTTAGTCACCTCTAATGCTTATTATGTCTTCTTCAACAGCAAAAAAAAAGCTATTTTTTTCTTGAAATCAAAAAAAAAAAACTTTTAAGATTTAAACAATAAAAAATAAATGCAATGCTTAGCGAAATTCACAAAAAATACTGAATGGAAATTTTATTGCCAGTTTGGTTTGTTTCCGCTAAATATATCCGTTAAAGTGAAAATAAAAAATCGCCAAGTAAATAAAACAGGACTTGGCTCATAAAAAGCTTGATCATGATGGGTGATTCCATGCCAACTAAATTAAATAACTATTAAAGCTTCGTTATTTGTTGCCAATCTTTCACCCAATCATATTATTTCGAATAATGCTTCATAATGAGGTATTTATCCCATTTGTTATCTGAATATCAAATGTCCAATGAAAATGTACAGGATTATTCTGTCAGATTGCGCTTTCTTTCTGCGTTCAAACATATTCTGCCCAAGTGGAGCACGAGTCCGACCGAAACGCAACCGAAACATAAAAGGAGACATTTTACGCTTCTGCCCAATTTTTCTGCTTTACGTCGATGTGGAGCAGGGCCCTAAGGGCCCTGCTCCACATCAGCGTAAAACGCGACCGAAACTGAAGGCAGAAACTGAAAATCCGGGTACTTTCCTTTTTACGCGGCGTAATCACGGCGTAATAGAGGACCGAAAAATTTTGAATTTTTAATTTATCCAACAGCCAATAGAAAAAACCGTGAGATGTAAACATTTCTAGCCTTGGCGGCCGCCATTCTTAATGCATGAACGAAAGTGCAATTTGGTAACATTCAAAAGAGAAGTGAGAAAATACCAATTACTTAATGACAAAAAATCAAGTGAAAAAAGCAAAAGTGGGGGGGGGAGCAACTAGCGAAATGCTCAAAATAAGCTTTCAGTTGAGGCTTTTAAAGTCCACTATCTCGTAATATGTAATCATGTCAACAATTCCTGTCCTTTGCGAGATTTTTATTATTTCATTCAAAACTCGGCGGGATTACGGGAATATAGTTTCTTGGCGAGATCCGAAATAAATAATGGTACTTCGGCTGCTTTACATTGCAATGAACGTTACAATTTATGACACGCTTTGCTGAGTTATTGATTCCTTGGCGAGATTGGAAATATATGTTTAATTCCGCTCGCGTATTTACTTACTTTAATTGAGCTTTAAAAAAAAGATTTGACCTTTGGCTGAGTTATGGATCGCTTGGCGAGAATAAAACTAGCTAATGTTGTGTAATAAAGTTTTAGTGAAATGTTTTGTGTTTTGATAAACACTTTCATTTTTAAATATAGCAAATTTTCAAGATTAGCAATAAATAGTACAGTGTGTAGGTTATTATACGTATTAATGAATTTTTTAATTTATTTAAGTTATGGCTTGCGTGTTTTATTTTTGACGGCGTATTCAAAAAATATTTGAATGCTTTAAGGTTTTGAGGGTCTAATTTATTTGGCAAGGTAAGCAGGCACTGATTTTTTTTAGGTACAATAACAGCCACAATTTCTAGAACTCGATACGCCCACGAAAACATAGCGTTGCTATAAATTCATTTCGCAAAATATATAGTATAATTGCGAACGGTACGGAAACAGTGTCTACGCGTTTATTCAAAAAGATTAGCACCAAAGCCATTGCAAAATGTCTATTAAAATGTAAAAACTCAAAACAACAAATAATATATTCACACAACCATCAAATCAAATTTTATGTCATCATGCTGCATTTGCTGTATTTTTCGCCAAAACATCTACTCAACGCTGAAGCTTTTTTTGTCACCTTTAATGCTTATTATGTGTTCTTCAACAGCAAAAAAAAAAAAAGCTATTTTTTTTCTTGAAATAAAAAAAAAACAATATTAAGATTTAAACAATAGAAAATAATTGCAATGCTTAGCGAAATTCACAAAAATTACTGAATGGGAATTTTATTGCCAGTTTGGTTTTTTTCCGCTAAATGTATCCGTTTAAAGTGAAAATAAAAAATCGCCAAGTAAATAAAACAGGACTTGGCTCATAAAAATCTATCATGACGGATAATTCCATGCCAACTAAATTAAATAACTATTAAAGCTCCGTTATTTGTTGCCAATCTTTCACCCAATCATATTATTCCAGTAATGCTTTATTATGTGTCATTTCTCCATTTTGCTATCTAAATATCAAATATCCAATGAAAATGCAAGGATTATTCCGTCAGATGGCGCTTTTTTTCTGCGCAGAAAAAAATTCTGCCCAAGTGGAGCACGCGTCCGACCGAAAAGCGACCGAAACCGAAAAAGGAAAATTTTACGCCCAATTTTCTGCTTAGCGGCCTAGCCATGTCCTCTTAGCAGTGGCAGCGTTTACAGGTTCCGATGTCGGACTGCTCACGGCGCTACGCTGATGGGAGCAGGGCCATGCTCCACATCAGCGTAAAACGCGACCGAAACTGAAGGCAGAAACTGAAAATCCGGGTACTTTCCTTTTTACGCGGCGTAATCACGGCGTAATAGAGGACCGAAAAGTTTTGCATTTTTAATTTATCCAACAGCCAATAGAAATTCATCGTGAGATGTAAACATTTCTAGCCTTGGCGGCCGCCATTGCTATACTGCATTAACGAAAGTGCATTTGGTAAATATTTAAAAGAGAAGTGAGAAAATACCCATTACTTAATGACAAAAAAATCAAGTGAAAAAAGCAAAATGGGGCAACTAGCGAAATGCTCAAAATAAGCTTTCAGTTGAGGCTTTTAAAGTTTACTATCTCGTAATATGTGTAATCATGTCAACAATTCCTGTCCTTTGCGAGATTTTTATTATTTTATTCAAAACTCGGCGGGATTACGGGAGTCTAGTTTCTTGGCGAGATTCGAAAATAATGGTGCTTCGGCTGCTTTACATTGTAATGGAACTTACAATTTATGACATGCTTTGCTAAGTTATTGATTGCTTGGCGAGATTGGAAATATATGTTTAATTCCGCTCGTGTATTTACTTATTTTAATTGAGCTTTAAAAAAAAAGATTTGACCTTTGGCTGAGTTATGGATCGCTTGGCGATAATAAAACTAGCTAATGTCGTGTAATAAAGTTTTAGTGAAATTTTTTGTGTTTTGATAAATACTTCCATTTTTAAATTTTGCAAATTTTTCAAGATTAGCGATAAATAAAAGAGTGTGTAGGTTATTTTTATTAAAGATTTTTTAAAATTTATTTAAGTTATGGCTTACGTGTTTTATTTTTGACGGCGTATTCAAAAAATATATAAATGCTTCATGGCTTTGAGGGTCTAATTTATTTGGCAAAGTAAGTAGGCACTGATATTTTTTTTAGGTACAATAACAGTCATAATTTTAAAAACTCGATACGACCACGAAAACATAACATTGCTATAAATTCATTTCGCAGAATATATAGTATAATTGCGAACGGTACGGAAACATTGTCTACGCGTTTAGTCAAAAATATTAGCACCAAAGCCATTGCAAAATGTCCATTAAAATGTAAAAACTCAAAACAACAAATAATATATTCAACCATCAAATCAAGTTTCATGGCATCGTGCTGCATTTGCTGTATTTTCGCCAAAACATCTACTCACCACTCCGAAGCTTTTTTTTTTTATCACCTTTAATGCTTAGTATGCTTTCTTCGACAGCAAAAAAAAAAAAAGCTATTTTTTTCTTGAAATAAAAAAAACAACTTTTAAGATTTAAACAATGGAAAATAAATGCAATGCTTAGCGAAATTCACAAAAAATACTTGAATGGGAATTTTATAGCCAGTTTGGTTTGTTTCCGCTAAATATATCCGTTTAAAGTGAAAATAAAAAACCGCCAAGTAAAAAAAACAGGACTTGGCTCATAACAAGCTTTATCATGAAGGGTAATTCCATGCCAACTAAATTAAATAAGTATTAAAGCTCGGTTGTTTGTTGCCAATCTTTCACCCAATCATATAATTTCGAATAATGCTTCATAATGAGGTATTTTTCCTATTTGTTATCTAAATATCAAATATCCAATGAAAATGCAGGGATTATTCCGTCAGATGGCGCTTTTTTTCTGCGCAGAAAAAAAAATCTGCCCAAGTGAAGCACGCGTCCGACCGAAAAGCGACCGAATCCGAAAAAGGAAAATTTTACGCTTCTGCCCAATTTTTCTGCTTTACGTCGATGTGGAGCAGGGCCCTAACAGTTTTGATGTACCTTTCAGCTGAAAATATTGCTGATTACTAAAGAATTGACTAAATTTTAGCATAATTTCTCGCAAAAGCTTTCAAAAAGACATGAACATCGATATCTGTACTTAGCATTAGTATTAGTATAGTTAGCATTAGAAAAAAAAAAATTCTACTTTTTGACTCTGGTCTCACCTTAGTAACACAGGCCATCTTTGCCTCTCCTACTTTTTTTAGAAAAACATCGTTAGTAGTCAAAACATGTTTTAATGTAAACATTGATTTGACATCCTTACAATTTGCCTCGAATTCGAAGAGAAAAGAAGCGCTGCTGGGTTTTGTCAAAATTCTGGAGAGAGTAACTCTTTTGAAACTAATTTCAATATTTATTTATGTGATTTAGCACACTATCATTTGCACAGCTAAAATGAAGAAGGAAACGATCTCAGTAAGAAAAAAATTTTTTTAAACTGAGAGAGAATAGCGTAGGAGTTGAGGAATTTATGTATGAAAGAACAAATAAAATTAAATGTAGAAAAAAGTTTGCAAGTAGAACAAAAAAGTATTTTTAGATTCCAGTGTCAATAGTAAAATTTTTGGAATACGGAAAGTCAACAATAAATATGAATTCGCAAGCATTTCAGGATATTTTTGTCTCAGTCAAATTCGAAAGCGACCTTTAAAAAACTAGTGACGAAACCTCTCGATCACACACACACACACACAAACCACTTTTCAAGATCATCTATTTAGGAGAGAAGGTGCCACCAACAGACGCAGCTAGATTCACAGAAACACGTTAAATTTATAGCCATTTTTATTTTTGCCAAGCCAATCATTTTAGCTTTTTTCCAGGGGAAAATAGTATATGCTCAATTTAACTACTATGAGTAGCAAACACCTCGCTCTCTTTAATGTAAATACATTGACTTTCTTAGCCAGTGGGGCAAATGGCCCTAAATGACGAGACTTCTACTTGTGCCGGGGGTCTAAAAGTCAATTCAATCCTAAATTAACTTTTTAACTGTCAAGTTATTTCCATGTATTCAATTGAGCAAAAATTAACTTTTCCCGAGATGGATTCGGGTTTTACAAAGAGATGAAGCCGGAATAAATTTCTCACGAGATATATAAAAAAAATCTGGTATGGGTCCCACACTACTTCCTTTTACGTGTAAATTTCTTCGTGCCTTAGTGTTAAAATAGTGCTAGGAGTGAGCAAGATAGCAATTCGAACATTTACACCCCTAGTTTGCCACGAAACAATGCAAAAAAAAAAAAAAATGTTTTTTAATGATTCATTTTCTAAATATCGCCGATTTTAACATCATTCAGTGGATTTTTCGCAAGATATCGCGCCAAATTGAACCCAAATTCGAAAAAAAAAATTTCGCTAAATTTTTCGTCAACTTGGCGATATATCGCCAAGTGGTCGTGCCAATTCATATCACGAAAGTCTGCATTGAAATTAACACTGATTTACCCTAAAAAAGGGGTAAAACACGCTCTTGGGAACATTCCAATGCAACAAGTAGAGGTGCACAACTAGACCCCTTTCAGAGCCTACATACCAAACTAGAAGCTTCTACGGCACATAGTTTTTGAGTTGTGCGACATACATACGCACACACATACGTACATACAGACGTCACGAGAAAAGTCGTCGTAATTAACTCGCGGGTGGTTGAAAAGGATTTTTCGGCTGCTCATATGTTGGTAGGTATATATGCACGTGCTGACAGGTCGAAAAAACGACTCAGCATTCATTCGGGGGTGAGAAAATCAAAATTTAGACCCAAATTTGAGGATTTTTTTTTTTTTTTTTTTCGTGATCACAATACTTCCTTTACTACGTAAAAGGAAGTAGAAACAGTACGAAAACAAAACAGGTAAAACAGTACGAAGCACTCAACAAAAAAATACCCCCAGTACTCAATGCTGTGCCCGAGATAATCTCATGCATGACAGCTGAAAGGTTAAGGTTATTCAACGTTTAAACACACAAAATTAAAGAACGCTGCATACACGTGTTTTGGGGCTACAAGGAACGCCTTTTTCAATGTAAAGGATGTGAGCTTATGGATGAAAAAGTAGCTTTTGTTGGATGTATCTTTTCATCTATAAGCTCACATTCTTTGCATTGGAAAAGGCGTTCTCCTAATAACGCCGAAACACATTTTTTAGTTTTTGCTCATTTAAGCGTTTAATAGCCTTAATTTACTTTTCTGCACAAAGGTATTTGTTTATTTTTTTATTCAAACCTAGTTTACCACATACTTGTGCGTCCATTGAAATGCTAAAATAGTCGGTCTATTCAGGGTGCCCAGAACTTAATTTTTTCTGAGGGCTAAAATGCTCAGTATGCAGAAAGGAATTCCAAATTTTGTCAGATGATGAATTCGGGAATGCAAACAAAAGTACATCTAATGAAAAGGATCAGCCGGGCATTTAAAAATAGTAACATTGAAATTTTGTCTCCAAATTTTCCGAATCGTCAAAAAAAAAAAAAAAATCGAATAAGGAAAGATTTTGAAGGTCACAATGACCTCCCGTGACCCCCCATCAGGGCGCCCTTGAGTTTATTGCGATTAATTAATATGATTAACTACGTTAAACAACCGTAAAAAGCGTACTTCTAATGTTCCAAACAGTCGAAAATTGAGCCTCTTATTTCTGATTAGACAATTTTTGGTCTGTAAACAACACATTCAAAGGAATTTCACAAAAGTAAATACAAAACGAGACGAAAATTACGCCCGTCCATTCAAGATAGTTTTCAAAATGACGTTAAAACAAGGGAAGGTCGGAAGTGGAGGGGTAGCCGCATGTCCTCCTTTGATGGGTTTTTATTTTCCTCAACCACATACACTAATTGGGTCGATAGTTATTTCCCCTGGACTTCCGCCTTTCCCACGCTTTTAGGTCCATTATCTCGCTTAACAGTGCCGACTCGCATTCGCATTGCAGCAGAACACTTAAAGCCCCCTAATCATGTGGGACAAAAAACATGACTGAAGCAATTTTAAGAGTCTTTTGCGAGAAAAATTGAATTTTTTGTTTTGTATCACTTTAGTGGTCATCGGCTACTTTCAATTTCTTGCTTTCAGAAACGATTTAGTGAGGATAGTTATCGTAAAACCAAGGTGTTAAGTGACAAAACAAAAATTGCGAGAAATGAAAGTTCAAAGTTTTATTGTTGTAATTATTGTAGCTTTTTTGTTTTCTGGTTTTGTCGTTAGTGTGGGAATGAAATTGGTCTAATGACATCCATTTTTGATGTACCAAGTTTTATTTGCTTGCCTGTATCCGTTGTTTACTATTGTCCAGAGTGTTTTTTTTTAATGTAACATAGCCCCTTCATCCTCTAAGCCCTTCAAACGTGGTACTACGTATTGAGCACAGGCAACAGAAGTGAAAAAACTCAAAAGAAGAAAAAATGCATTGGTGAAAATACTATTTTAACTGATTTAGTCTCAAATACGTTTGTAACAGTTTATGACGTTATGTTTACTGGTCGGTTTCTGCGCAAAATTTTCTGTATTCTATTATTTCACTTCTCTATTAATACTTCTTAATTTCTCACATTTTTCTCACATTTGATGAATTTCAAACTATTTAATGCATGAATATAAACACTGAAATCTACAGAACACCAATGCTTCTTTTGTTAGCAACGAAGAGCAGATTACCATAAATGATCGTACTCGCACAAAAATTATATAGATATAGCAGACGAACATACCGAAGGAATGATTTTTTAGTTCAATCAAAATGAAATTACTCGAAGCTGAAGGCAAATTTACTCATAACTTTCACATACCCCCTCACTCTTCTGCGGTGTCGGTCGGCTGCCTCTTCCCTTGTGGACAGCAGGCAAAATGGGTCAGCTCCTTAAAGCCACCTATCAAGATCCTCGGTCAGAACCTAAACAGAATTTGAAAAAAATGAACATCATATATCGTTCTTTTTGTAATGCATTTGTCATTTTCTTGGGGAAACAAATAATCAAAAATCTGGTATGGACCCCACACTACTTCCTTTTACGTGTAAATTTCTTAGTAGTTGCCTTAAGTGTTAAAAAAAGTGCTTGGAGTGAGCAAGGTAACAATTCAAGTATTTAACCCCTAATCTGCCATGAAACAGTGCAGAAAAATGCTTTACAATGGTTAATTTTCTAAATAGAGCCGATTTTAACATCATTCAGTGAATTTTTCGCTAAATATCGCCAATAGCGCCAAGTTGAACCCAAATTCAAAAAATATTTTTTTTCGCCAAGTTGGCGTCAAACACTCGGCGACCAAAAGCTTGGCGACATATCGCCAAGTGGTCGCGCCAATTCGTATCACTTGAGTCTGCATTGAAACTTACACTAATTTACCTCAAAAAAGGGGTAAAACACCCCTTTGGGAACATTCGAATGCAACCACAAGGGGAGGTGCACAGCTAGACCATCCTCAGAGCCTACATACTAAACTAGAAGCTTCTACGGCATATAGTTTTTGAGTTATGCGACACACATACATAATACATACATACATACGCACATACATACGTATATACAAACGTCACGAGAAAACTCGTCGTAATTAACTCGGGTGTGGTTGAAAAGGATTTTTCGGCTGTTTATATGTTGGTAGGTACATATGTACGTGCTGACAGATCGAAAAAACTACTGAACATTCATTCGGGGGTGAGCAAATCAAAATTTAGACCCAAATTTGAGTGAAATTTTTTTCGCCATCACAATACTTCTTTTACTACGTAAAAGGAAGTAAAAATCATTCGATGATAACTAAGATAATATTTTAATTCGTGTATTGTATACAGAAAACTCCCAATCATCCGTTGTCGGATTATGCGCAGTTCGGATTATACGCGGGTCTTCCATACATTTGTTTTCTCTTCTTTTTAAAGGTGATGATTTATTGAATGCAGGAAAATACAAGTAAGAGTGCGTTATAGGTCGTTTTTAGATTTTAAAGATATTTTTTACATTCAGTGTTATCATTTTGAGCTATAATTGAAATGTATTTGTTGTGTTATCGACTTTCATTTCAGCTTTTCCGTACACAATTATAGTTTCTTACTTATTATTCAGATTATCCGTGGTATTCGTTTATCCGCGGTTATCGTGCTACCTTATTCCGCTGATAATCGGGAGTATATACTGCATTTACAAATTTTAGATTAAATTGCAATCATCTTACACAATAATAAATTGAACAATTTACAAAACTTTTATTTAAATACATTCAACTCTTACTAAATATTTCTATTTTTAATACGCTTTTATCAGTTTCACATGTGGGTTTGTTAGTTTGTATGTATGTATGTAACTCTGAATAAAAGATAAAATGCATGTTCTTTACAAATATTAAAATAATATATTTATTACTATTATTAACACTGAAGGTTAAACTATATTACACGTTGTTGCGTATTAGTTGTTTGTGTGTAACTAAATAAAAGAAAAAATTCACGTTCTTTTCAAATATAAAAGTAATATATTTAGGGTAATTCCATTGTGACTAACATAACAGTTAGAACAAATTTTTAATATTATTTTCTGTTTGCTAGCCATATTTTTTGTCACAATGCCAAAAACAAGGTGTTATTCTTCTCTGCATAGATGAGTTGTTTAAGTTAATATAAAAAAATAATAATATTACTTTCAATTTTTGACGGTTACGGAACATTTTGATCAACGTGACTAACATAACAGATTTGCAACCCTCAAAATTTTGCATTAAATTCATCAACACAATTCTCTAAAACTAAACCAAAAAATAATAAATTAATCACTGATAGTATCTATGTGAAAGGTTATTTGCACATTAATAATTGTAAATTTGGCATATATTTTAAATGATATTGCAAAAAGTAGTGTTTTAATAAAAATTGCCTGTGACTAACATAACACACGATTAGACATTTAACTTTAAGTGTATTATAGGTAATATTAGTACAAATATTAGACTGCAAACAAGAATTTATTGAAGCTTAATACACATGTTTACTTGTAAAAAAAACTTCCAGTTCAATTTTGTAATGTCTGCGGGAATTTGCAGATGTTTGCGACAAGACTTTCGAAATTTGGGTTCTTTAAATTTAAAATTTGGGTTCTTTAAATTTAAAATTTGTCCTCATTTACGGGAAACACAAAGATTGCTTCAGAGCTTTTGCTCATGAAGAGTTTATAATCATTTTCATTCATGTTTAAAACCTATTTAACATATAGACCTATAAGAGGTAAATACCACCACAATAAAATTACCCACTGTCTTAGTTTTTGTATCTCGGAACAGTCCGGGAAAATTTCTTTCAAAATTATCAGCAGTTTCATCTTCCTCAATTTCTATAAAAAAAACCTATTTTCTTGGGATTTCATCCCCTGTATTTTTTAATGAATAAATTTTAAATTTCTCCATATTTACAGCATATCATTCTTACCGAAAAACCAATTTCGGGGATTCCCGTTTTCAAACAACAAGTCTAACTCTTTCTTTTCAACCATGTCACTTTCACTCACAAACAACCAGTTTATCTTCAATTCTTGTTTTTTTAATTCCTGAAATAATTCCTATGCATTAATTACCAAAGTTTGTCCATGTAAAATGCTGCTTCACACGTTGTACTATACATGAGAGCACTTTCCATGATCCAATGTCATAAAACTCCATGACCTGTAGATGCTGGAGGCAGTTAGGGTCATATCTGTTTTTTAAGTGAGCAGCAGCCCCATATGTTCATAGAAAAGCTTATTGCACAGTGATACCGCACATAGCTTTAAAGTCATTTAAAATTCTTTCATTGAAGATGTTGACTTCATATGTCGATTACTTACGTCGCAAATTACAGCATAAAATGTTGACTCCAAATTTACCATTAAAAAAACTTTTGAAAAAAAAATTACTGTAGGTCACACTAATTTCTTCATAATAAGAGGTTCAATAAATTAATTTGTTTCTGAAATAAATTGTTTGGTTAAGATTTAAGCATTTCTTGAACAGTCATGTTATGTTAGTCACAGTGATGTTATGTTAGTCACACACAATGATGTTATGTTAGTCACAAGTCCTATGGTTAGAAAAAAGGAAATTCTTTATGAACAACCTTATCAATCTAACTGTGCCCATAACATAGAAGAGATCAGGGGGGAAAAATGTAAAAAATATTATTTCCAGAAGGAAATAACTGAATTAATTCATGTTTTTGAGACTAACATAACAAGTAAATCAGACTGAATAGTTACTGACTTTGCAATATTTATTTTATGATAAAACGAAAAATATTATACATTGCTGTAAAGCAAAAGAACCATGCTTCAATAATTAAAAAAAAAAAATTCAATATTATTTGCAGTTTTTTTACCCATATATGAATATGAAAAGTTAGAAAAATATGCGATGTTTTGGGTAACTGCATATCTTATCGTTACAGCCATTTTGTAGGTGTTTAGAGTAATATTTTGTGAGAACTGAAGTTAAATTCTAAAAATTTGAAAAATTATCTTTAAAATGATATATCACACAATGTATATTGGAAGATGAAAAAAATCATGTCTAGGTTGACATTTACATGCAATTACCCTTTAATACTATTATTGATACTAAAGGATAAACTGTATTACATGTTGATGTATCATAAGTGCATGTAAACTTAGCGGATATTTAATAATTTTGAAAATCAGAGGCAAAACGGTTAGAGTATCATTAAATATAGTTTAACCTTCAGTATTAATGAAATAGTTCTTTTCAGTTTGATTAACTCTAAAAGCGTATTTTTTAGCTTTTTTAAACTATGTTTTAATTAGTTGTTATTGCTGCTGTTGTTTTGTTACTCTCAAATATAGTCTCCCAAAATCGGCTATTCTTGACAGAAAATTTACACGCTTATCTTCACTCTCTTCTAAACTATTTATTATTTTATTCTTAATTAAATAAAGGAGGATGTGTATGAATTTAGTCAGACGACTAAATCAGGATATTAACAAAATGACTTTTTTGCCATAATCCACTTCAAACAAATAGTAGGAAAATCATATGCATTCACGAAAGATTCAATTTGACATTTAGAATAATAAATATTGTTTCAAAATTACAAAATACTCATTTTAAAATTATTAATTTAAACAGATTTAATAAATAAATTTCTGCTTTTTGCAGTCACGAATTAAAAATATAGATTCATGCTTATAAACTACAAATAAAAAATACTAAGGAAGAGTTATAAACGGAAATACTTAAAAATATAAATAAATAAAATGTCCATGAACAAAAATGCAAATTTCAAACAATGTATACGCATCAAAACTTCCTCTGAAAAGGTTAAATTCAACCTTTTTACTGCATAACAGATGTTATGGTATAATTTTAATTGCAATACATCAATAGATGAAAAAAAATATGAACAAAAAAACTTAATAACTTAAATCAAATCACCTAAAGCAAATACTTAAACACAAGCAAAAGTCTTAGTAGGCAAATGAACAATACAAAGGCGAGTTTCTCCTACCAATTATACTAGTTATCTCCAACATTTTAGTAGCTGCTCTTACACCCCTTTACTTTTAATCTACTTTTATAGTAAAAACTGAGTATCTTTCTATCTTTCTTTCTATCTATCTATGTCATGCTTCTTTCTCCTGAACGCCAATGAACTGAAAGTCAAACCAGGTACCGATAGATTGGTAATTTTTCAGGTTTCATTAGTTTTAATTTATATAATTACACGATTTTAATTAACGAAGATATCAATTAAAAATAGTCAAATTTAAAGAGATTTGTCCTAAATGATTAAACATGAAATCCATTGGAACAAAACGTGGTTGCTATGAAACAGTAATAATAATGATAAGGAGAATTTTGAATGAAGGCTTAACTAAATCAAACATGGAACTCATTAGCGGGTCACGTACGTTGTACTTTTATCGCAAGTTACTTATAAGTTTTCGAAAAAAAAAAAAATAAGTATAAAAGTCATCTACTTATATTAAAAACTTAGTATATATCTGAGTCTGCTTCTTTCCCTTAAGCGAGTTGAATTTGCTGAAACTTTCCTCACCACTTTGAAGGCGTGAAGCATCTCAATAAATCGAATGATTTTTTGATGCAGGAAAAAAGTAAAGGGTGAAGCGCCTTTTAACAGCGAGCCGCCTTGGCGGCGAGTAGTTTGTTGAAACTTTTTTCACTACTTTAAAGGCGCGAAACGGCCGGGCCACGCAGCTAGCTGCTTGGGGCATTAGCGGGCCACGTGCGGATATGTCTTGAAATCTTATGAACATTAAATTATATCAAATGATGTAACATCAGAACAAAGTAACAGTTTGGGGGGGGGAGGAGGGACATTATGCATCAGTATGCCGCAGGAAGCTAATCTAGCTGCCCTGGCAGCTAGTTGCTTTATATTATCCGTCCGTTTTCATTTCAATTAAAACTTTTGGCACCAGTGCATTAACATTTTGAAGTGCAAGTTAAAACGCTAAACTTTCTACTGCCACTTTTCAAACTTATTTTTATAATTTTAGTGAATATAATATTTATATTTTTCACTATTTAAGAATGCATGGAAGAGTGCAAACGTTTCGTCAGTGCACATAGTCAAAAAAAAAAAAAGTTACGTAGTAGAAATATGCTAAAAATGATCTTCAAAGCATCATTCAAGTCAAAAGAAAAGAAAGCAACTTAAAAAGCATAAATGGGCAAGAAAACTTCAGACACGTGTTTCGGCGTTTCCATGAACGCCTTTTCAATGCAAAGAATGTGAACATACAGGTGAGAGGACATCAAAAAAAATATATCGGTATCATACCAGCTTTGTCGGATGTTTTCTCATCCATAAGCTCACATTCTTAGCATTGAAAAGGCATTCATTGAAACGCCGAAACACGTCTCTACAGTTTTCCTGTTTATTTGTGCTTTTCGAGTTTTTTTGTTTTTCAAGTTGAAAGGTTATTTTTATTTTTCCACCTTTAAGTTGTTAATTGTGCTGTAAAAAATAAGGATACATAACAAATGTAACGTTATATTTAGATCACAAGTGATGTCGTCACGTCAGTTACTTCCCCATTTTGGATAGCTGCTTCAACAAACATTTACCACCATCAGCGAAGAAAACCAAACAATTCACATTTTTGCTGTTACTAAAAAAATTACTTAAAAAAATATTTTTGCATTCCTTCTGTCAAATGCGAATGCTTTGCGCTGGTCCGCTAACATTGCTTTAAATTCGCAATAACTGCCATCTGTAAGCTGTTTACATCAATGCTTTTTTTTTTAATCAATCAGAAAGAAGTCACCTTCGTCAAATATTTAGACATCATGAACGAATAGGCGTGTTCTTTTACTTTCAATGGCATGTTTTCTTTTGCAGATAATTACTTTGTACGTTTTAGTCTTGTTCAAAATCACGGGGGAACATGGGGGGAAAGTCATACAGACTTTATGTAGCAAAAGTCCAGCACACAGAGAGTGATGAGTAAGTGTGAAAATTTTTCAGTACAATCCCCGAAACCCAGATATTTCAAGAAACTAAAGAAAGGGCAGCGTTCATCCCAAAAGCTATGAAGAAACTTTAGCCAAGCCACAACTGCTAGTTTTAAGGAAAAGTACATATTTGTGGAAGACATGAGTGACTTCAATTTATGTTAAATCCTTGTATTTCAATTCAAAAGCATTTCTTAGCTGGCCACCTTGTCTAGAGGTCAGAGAAGTCTGCCACGGACGGTGTGGTCCCGGGTTCAATTCCCGGCTTGGGCATGGATGTGCTTTCTCTCTCCTGTCCTTGTCCTTTCTTTGTGTGAATGTGTTGTTGTGCTGTGAAAGGTTGCCTACCCTATAAACGGGTACCTATGGCATGCGTGTACTGTGGAAGTCGGACTTCACACTAAATTACGGTACAGTTTCAAAAGTGAAGCAGCGCAACCCCAAATTGCCAGCCTGGCTGGCACACGACAAAAAAAAAAAAAAAAAAAGCTTTTCTTAAAATCAATTTTAATTTTTCATAAGTTTAAAATTAGTTTGAATTTTGACAAATCATAAACGTTTACTAGTATAGAAAATAAACTTTTATTTGACAGTAACTATTTGTTCTTATACTCCCCCATCAATGTTACTAATATTTGTGAGATCTATTACAGGTTAAATTGAAAAAAAAAAGAAAAAATAAATAAACTTGTGTTCCGTTGACCCCTATCAGCGGGGTGATTCGGAGCACCTCTAAATTCCTATTTATATAAATAACAACTGCTCAAAATGTTTTCTTTGCTTGGAATATCAAAAGCAAAGCAAAACCGAAGTTTCCCAAGTAGCATCAACTCATCGGATTTTGCTCGGCCGATCATCGAACTCCTCGTAAACTGATCCCGTAACGCACGATGACATCGCTCCGATCAGTATCCCAGCACGGTTTTCGATGAGCTACTTTTTATCGGAAAGCGATATCCTTCCGATCAACTTTCTCGGTGAAAATAAGCCGAGCATCCAAAATTGATCCTAAATTCATCAGCACGGGACTGCACTGCTGGTAAATTGCTCCAAATCTCATCGTATTTCGAGCAAAACTCATCGGATTTTGCTGCTCGGATTCTGTTTGGCCGATGAGACATATTGGAACAATTCCCGATGAGAACTCATCGAATCCGATCATCGGTCGATGAGAATTTCACTTAGTGTCGATGAATGCCCGATCATCGGTCGATGAGATTATGCTGCTAGGGTTTTACCCAGAAAATCAAATTAAAAAAAAATCTTTAATCTTCTCCTTTTTTACAGTCAAAGCTGAAAAGTGCACCGATTCACCCCATTTTACGGTACGCTACACATATAACCAATGTTGCAAGATTTTTCATGTGTCGATACTTTTCTCCTAAGAATAGTGTTTTTAGATAAACTCTCATTTTCGCAAGTAATAAAAGTCTTAAATGACTACTAATATGTGAAAAATAAATTTAAATTCAAAGAGCACTCATAAATTAGAGTGTTTCCGTCTCCCTCCCTTTTTTTAAATTTTCATGTCTAGTTAACATAATTAACAATGTATTAACTCTTGTTATGCGCTAATATATAATTTTATTAACAATAACATAAAAATTGGTTGAAAAGAGGGATGAAATTTTAAAAGTATTTTGAGAAAATTAGGAAAATGAAGAAAATATTTTCCCAGAAATAAATTAGCAACTATTTCTAAATTCGGAATTGTAAAAGAAAAAAAAAAGTGTTGGTGAAATTAATAGCATTAAAAATAACCATCCTGATCATTAATCAGTCCATTAATCGGTCGATTATCAACAGCCGATTCATCAGTAATCGGTAATCGGCCAATTTTCTTATCGGTGCATCCCTACTTCTTACTAAACACCGAAAAATGTATATGAGTGAATTATAAGAATTTTTTTCATAATAATCCGAAAAAATTAAATTGTAGAATGGAAACTGTATTGCTCAAAAACAAAATAAATTTCAGCAATTAACAAGAAGTTCTGTCAAGAACTAAACGAGCCTACTTTCCCGTACATCGACATCGGCATTCTAGCATCTGATCATTATTCTCTTGATCATCTGAGACTAAACATTATGTCAAACATACCTTTTTAGCACTTAAAGCTGATTTCTAAAAGCAAAATATACCCCTCTCATCAGATGAAATAGAGACATAAAAAGTAAATAAATGAATAAATGAAGTTTTGTCGCACCTTTTAAAGAATGTAACTGTTACAGTTCTTCCGTAGAAAAATTCCTCAATCGTTTTCAAAAAAAAAAAAATTAAAAGTACAAAGTACATCAAAACACATTTTATCAAAGAAAGGAAAAAAAAACTCGTCCGTCGATAAAATGTCTCGATTTTCACTTTTAAACCGTTGCCAGTTGTTAAATATAAATAAAGAATAAAATGCTCTCGTGAATGAAACACTTTTGTTACAAAAAAAATCGTCTGCCAAAAAAAAATAATAGTAATAAATAAAATAACATAAATGAATAAATAAACAAAAAATCGTCTGCACAGTCAGTCATTTTTTTCTGAGTCTGCATTTCCGCCATGTTTGTGGAGTCGGAGTCGGAATCAGAGTCCTCACAGAAGATTATTCAGAAAAGTACTTTACAAACAATATTTATCAAAACCATTTTTTTACAAAGTTAGTTTGAAGGAAATCTGACTTTAAGTTCCAGGATCAACATTCAACTTAAATTCCCCGTAGGCGCTAATGTTAAATTTTTTTCTGAACGGTTCAATATTGAACGAAAAATGGTTCAAACCAAAAAGCGAAATAAGGGAATGAACCTCTCCGAGATCTTTCAAACAAAAAAAAGTTTATTCCATTCGGATGGTTCACTCAGAAGTTATTAGGTGGGGAAAGGTTGCTTGAACGGTTCAATGTTGAACGAAAAAATGTTCAAATTGCAAATTTAAATACTGTAATGAAGTATCCTTGCTGAGATCCTTCGAACAAAAAAAAAGTTTATTTAAATCGGACTGTTCACTCAAAAATTATTAGGGGTGACAGCTTACTTGAGCAGTTCAATGTTGAACGAAAAATTGTTCAAATCGGAAATGTAAATACGGGAATGAAGTATCCTTGATAAGATCTTTTGAACAAAAAAAAGTTTGTTGAAATCAGACTGTTCACTCAAAAGTTAGCATCGCGGGACAGGTTGTTTGAACGGTTCAAAGTTGAACCAAAAATTGTTCAAATCGAAAAATCAAATATGGGAATGAGTTGTACTCGCCGAAATCTTTCCAACAAAAAAAAGTTTGTTCAAATCGAATGTTCATTCAAAAGTTATTATTGGGGGAAAGGTTGCTTGAACGGTTCAATGTTGAACCAAAATTGTTCAAATCGAAAATGTAGATACAGGAATGAAGTATCCTTGAAAAGATCTTTCGAACAAAAAAAAGTTTGTTCAAATCGGACTGTTAACTAAAAAGTTAGCATCGCGGGACAGGTTGTTTGAACGGCTCAAAGTTGAACCAAAAATTGTTCAAATCGAAAAATCAAATATGGGAATGAGCTGTACTCGCCGAGATCTTTCCAACAAAAAAAAAGTTTGTCCAAATCGGAATATTCATTCAAAAGTTATTAGGGGGGGACAGACAGACAGACCGACCGACAGACCGACAGACCGACACACAAATTCCCCATCTCAATACCCTACTTTCAAATTTTTAATTTTTCGATATTCATTTTACCTTTTTATTTTTTTAACTTGGCGATATTTTTTGGACTTGGCGATATTTTTTGGACTTGGCGATATTTTTTAGATGCATTAAGCCAATTTTAATACTTTTTTCGTCTTTCTTTTATTTTTAACGGGAAAGTAGGCTAAAAAGCAATTAATCATTTGAAGAATATAAAGCTGAGAATCTACTGAATGAACAAAATAAAGCTAAACCCAAAAACAAATAAAGGGCCAGGGGGAAAAAAGATGAAAGTCACTTTTTCGTCAATTTTGAGACATTAGTGCTATCTAGGGGCTATGAAGGAGTAATATCATCCGGTAGAACAGCAAGGGAGAAAAAAGATGAAAATCGACCGAAATGTGCATGAAAACTCTATTAACTACATAAGGAGTTACGAGAAATCAAACTTTGTTCTTCGTTTTTCTCGAAATCGCTTTTTGGTCACTTTCATCTTTTTCCCCGTGGCCCTTCAAATAGAATTACTTTGAAAAATGTTTATAATGGCACATGCAAGAAATCTTCAATTTTGTGTTCACTTTAGTTACAAAAAATACTTTTTTGGAGTAAAAATAAAAAGGAAAGTAAGCTGTGATTATAAATTTTAATTACATTTTAAGAAATCTAAGACGAATTTAAAAAATAGACCTTCCTCAGGCAAACTATCGGTATGTGGACTAATTTTGTATCAATTTTCAAAATCGTACTTTGCGCAGACTTTTCAGTAGAGCCTTTAACCGGAAAGCTATGACGTCATCAAAGTTTGATTTGACCTGGGACCTTTCAGTTACGAGTCCGACATCTTACTCATCAGGCCACTACACTGCAAAAAGTGAGCTGTTGTTTTTAGAGTATATGGTATAATACTCGCAGCCTAGGTTCCTATTTAAAACTGTAAAATGCACAGTAATAAACTGTAAACTAGTAATTTTACAGTTTCTTACCGTAAAAATAGAAATTTTAGAGTTTATTGCCGTAAAATTTAGCTGTATTATACTATAAAAACAACAGTATAATACTGGCAGCAGAAGTTCCAGTTTAAAACTGTTAAATGCACCGTAATAAAGTGTAAAATTAGAAATTTTACATTTTATTGCTGTAAAATTAGAAATTTTTATAGAGTATTACTATAAAATTAGCTGTATTATACTGTAGAAACAATCTTCATATTTTACAATGTACAGCCTCAATCAATGCGTGTTTCAAATCTATAAATATTAGTAAGAATTTTTTTACTTTCTTACGGTCGAAGAAGTTCTTCGACGCCCTACTAGCGTATTGTGTAAAACGAAAACATACTTTTTTTTAAATCTTAGTTGATAAAATTCGTGTTTTATATTGAAATTTTAGAAATACATATTTCATTTTATTGATGAATGTATTAGCCGATTCTTATTGCAATATTGCTCTGTATCGCTTTATTAGAGCTATGAACTCTTTTTGTGCTTATCTCTATAATATAAGGAAGGATTCATCATGGAACGATTGAAAAGATTGTGCCAAAGAGGGATGACATAATGACATATTAACCCCTTCGAATTATCATGAAATAGTTTCTGTACTTGAGAAATTGTTTGTCATTAATTGCTTGCTTTTTAATTAGATAAACAAGAAAAAAAAGCATGATAATTGAGATTAATTCGTTTAAATTATTTTTGTCGAACAAAATATTTAAGAAAAGGAAATAAATTTAATTTCATCTAATGGACCCTTTTAATTGCCCTTTTTAAAAGGATTATACCGGAAATGTAAGAGAATATAAACAAGGATGTATTTTTAAAAATCTAATTAATGCAGTTTAAGAATTAATTTAAAACGAAAATTTAAAGCGTGTAATTACGTTCTACGCATATAATTACGTTCATATGTACTTACGTCTACAGCATATAATTCATCTTCTGCTCAAAGTGAATTGATTTTAATCATATAATTACAACCCAAATTCACCTAGTTTTAAAACAGTATAATTCATTTCTTGGCCTACATTGGCCTAATTAAAGTCTATCAATTAAGAAAACTATATAGTGCAAAAAGTTTCTTAATCGCTCTTCTTTGCGGTATCAACAAGATTAATTTACTCCTTTTTGTTCATCCTTCTTTCAGTAGCATTTTGGAATGGTTAAAGTTAACTATCACTGAAAGAAAACTACAATAACATGTTTAAGACATGCAATAAAAAATATTATTTTTTAAAACATTTTTTAAAAAGTCATTTTCATATTAGTTGAAGCAATGTTTGACGGCTGTAATTAAAATAGGTGATTGCTCATTAATTACAGATCTTTTATGACGTATACATCTTGGTCTTTTTATAAAAATTTGGTCTCTTTGCTCCTTGCAACTTACATGAGGACCAAACTCAACTATTTCTTCCTTTTAGAAATCAATATTTTAAAGGGTAAATTAGCTATATTATCCTCTCCATAAATCACTAAATTCATCATCACCCACTTCTAAGAGTGATTGTTTTTTTTTATCAACATCATCACAGTCATAATGGACTCGACAGCCTGTTGTAGCCCTTGGCCTTCTTTAGAGGATCCAGCCAGGTTGTCCTCCTCTTGGCCGTGAACCGCCAACTTTTGATTTTAATGAAACTAAAATCAGCTTCCAAACAGTCGACCTATCTCTGTTTTGGTTTACCTCTTGAACTCTCTCCAAAAAGGACTTTATTGAAAACTTTTAAAGGAGCTCTATCACTTTTCATTCTCATGAGATGACCAATCGGCCAACTTGTCTAGTAGTCAGAAAGATCTGACCCGGATGGCGCGGTCCCGGGTTCGAGCCCCGGCTCGGACGTTGATGTACTTTTCCTCTTCAGTCCTTGTCCTTTATTTTTGTGAATGTGTTTTTGTGCTGTAAATGGATGCCTACCATATGAACGGGTCCCTGTGGCATATGTATGTCTGTGGAAGTCGGACTTCCCACCAAATTACGGTATAGTTAAACAAGTGAAGCACACACCCCAAATTGCCAGCTTAGCTGGCACAAGACAACAAAAACAATGCGATGACCAGCCCATCTCATTTTACTCAGTTTAATAAAATTCAAAACGTCAAAACTTCTAAAAATCCCATCTGATTGTTAGGAAAAATAAATTTTTACTGTGCAAAACTCGCATAAGACCAGTATTAACATATATAGTAAGTCCGGTTACCACTCCCCACCTAAACAGAAACACTTACAAAAACTGTTGTGTTTATAAGGAGAATATTATGAAGAGTAATGCCTAATACTTTTCTTAATGAAGGTCTAGGTGCTGTGTTAAATGGATCAGCACAAACAAATGCAAAATAAATTACTTATTATCAAAAAACGAAATTGGCACTTCGAGGCATATTACCCTGATAGTTAGGCAGTTTGCCCCCTCCACCGAGATGCGAAGCGCCACTGAGAATAACACTATAAAACTTATTATGATTGAGAAAAATCATAGCAGTTAGCTAAATTAATGCAAATCATTACATTAGAAACGTAACTAAAATTAAAATTAACTTTAAATTAAGAAAATAAAATTTTACATGATTTCGTCTTATACTTACGGCTTATACTAATAATCGGAATAATAAGTAGAAAACAGTTAACAATTACTGGAAGGGAAAACAAAATCTCTTTGCATGCCATTGAATCTTCAAAATTATTTTCAGTGCACTGTGTGTATGTTTTGATACTGGGGCGGGGCTTTTTACCAGACAACGTGTGTAAGCCTGAATGACTATATGCGTCTGGATCATGGTTATTAACAGCAAAGGAAGAAAAAATATTGGCAATGTTTGAAAGGAAAGTACTACGAACTATGTTTCGTGGTATCATTTTGGCAGTGGAAATTGGCCACGAAGATACCACTTTGAAGTTTATGTTATATCGTCTTTAATAGTCACGTTTCATTATTATCTATACAAAAAAAATGCAATTATAAACTAATTCATCACTACTTTTGTAAAGAACGTCTCACACACCGATAAGCACTCTCACAAATCAAGGATAAATAATTTTGGGAGCGAGAAAACAGAAAAAATACTGCAAAAGCAATAAGTGAAGATTTCATAAATAGCTATTTAAAATTAGTTACAATTTTTTTAGTTTATTTGTATTTATAGCAGGACCATATTTAAAGGTTGGGTTTTTAGGGTTCAAACCCCCCCCCCCCCCCCCAAGCATTTCAAAACTATTCCAAAAATTATTCCCAATACTGTTCCCAATTTTTTCTGCACATTCTGTGCAGAAAGAAATATCAATACATTTTTATTTTTTATTTTCTTATTTATTTCTCAATTTAATTTTTAAAAAATGAAATTGTCATTATTGAATAATTGTACAAATTATATGTTTTATCTGCAGTATTTATTTTTATTGTAGTTACTGAAAACATCATTTCTTAGAGAACAATGTACCTTTTTCCTTCGAATTTCGAATACTACTAACAAAAACATCAAAACTTTAAATCTAAAAGTGCCAAACCCTATATTTAACACATTTTGAAAGTGTCATGAAATATAAGTTTCAAAAGTATTACTTCGAAAATGCGTATGTGAGTAAACGGATTTATTCTTTTAGATTAATAAAAAAACATCGAATATTTAACATAGGTGAAGTTATGCAGTACACACATCAAATTTTCTTCCTTCCTTTAAAAGATGCTTCGTTTTTTTAATATTAACCCATTTATGCACGCGAATACAGAGGTAGATTCTTTTAACCCCTTTTTTATCATTTAGTTTGAAGAGAAATGGAAAAAATCTATAGCGAATGCAGCAACATTAGTCAGCTATAACTTATTTGATTCTTTTAAGTAAACCCAATTATGCCCAAGTTTTTTTTAACATTTTTTTTTTTTCAATTTTTATCTGCTTAAAACTCTTACTTGGAATGGTTTACATACATTTTAGGCTTGAAATAGTTCGCCGTTACCATATTTATTAAGTTATTTAACGTCCTATTTATGAGATATTTTGCAGATATGTGGGCAAAATACGACCTTACTTGACTTTACTTTTACAAAGTAACATTACAAAAGGCATCTGTGATCATTTTTAAGCAAATCATTTTAAAATAGTTTTATTTTATGAAAAATAAGCTCGCAAAAAAAAAATTACTCTCTGTGACTACCCATGCTGGATCGTTGCTTGACTGATTTGTCTGAAAATAACTGTCAATAAATAAACTCTGATGTCCAAATAGTGGCTCTAACTGGTTTTCTCAAGAAGAAGGAATATTTTACTTGTGAAAAACAGCTTTGGTAAAAGGATATACCCATTACAGGTTTTTGTGCGCAGCAAACTAACAAGCGTCCCGTTTTTAGGCTACTGGGCATAAATGGGTTAATGGTCTTTAAGTATTTATTGCAACCAAAAGCTATGGAATGTACAATATGAAATTCAATTTTCTTGATCTCATAGATTTCACGAGACATGTGTTAGGTAAAACCTCCCCGAAACAAAAGTCTAGTTACGGCCTTGATTTATAGTATTCGTATAGTTCAAAATCCCTTTTCATTTACAATTCGAAATTACTGAAATATTCAGAATTACATTAATTTTAGGATGCATGTCTTTCTTAGTTGTGGAACTGTTCACATGGAGGCGTAATTTGTTTATCATTCTTCCTATTTTTACAAACTTATTTACAATAAAGATGTACATTGAAAACCGCGCATTAGTTATCGAATGATTTTATTTAAGTTGAAGATTGTTGTGACTCTTATGTATACGCAAAAACGTATGAAATATGGATTGAAAACAGATTTAGAACAGAAGTGATCCCAATAGTGAAACAAAAGAATAAAGAATTAAACACAATATCCTTACTAACTGGCACATAAGGCAAACAGCAAAAATTCAAAACCACTATATAATTAATTACGATCATTTATGAAACCATAATTGCTTTTCAATCACTACCAAGTAAGATAAAAATAATAATACCATTACTAAGAAGTAGAATTTAAATAATTAATGAAAAAGTTAAGAAATTCTTAGTACTAAAATGTTAATACAGTCGACGCTCGTTATAACGACCACACGTTATAAAGACCATCCTAATGTAACGACCGGTGAGAAAACCCCCAACTGTATCCCAATATACTCTTTGTTCTACCTCTTATAGCGAACACTCGTTATAAAGACCGTTTTCTGTAGAACGGAGACGGTCTTTATATCGAGCGTCGACTGTAAAAGCGATAACCAACGTTAAAGTTATCACCAGAGGAAAAATTGAAACCCGCGAATCCGAACTATAGTTGGGACCGGTGCCTGCTCAGTTTACGAGAAATCCCAATAAAAGTTGGAGAAGAAAGAGATGCGTTAAAACAAAAGTAGTTCATAAATACAGAGTACTACTAAGTATCGCTTGAAAGCTTCGACTCAAAAGCAGTAGAACGATGTTATATATCGGCCTCTTTTATTAAAACTAATTAGATGGATTCCAGGCAAACTTGACAAACTGCAACTGTTTCTCTTGTGATGCTGAATCTAATAAGTTATTTAAAGATAAAGAAACCATATCTTCAGTTGAATAAGTCGCAAAATGACTTATCTAGGGGGGAAATGATAAACCAAAAAAAACAAATGTTCTCATTTTCAACTCTGAAGTTGCAAGAAAGCTAGAAATATCTACTGTGGTTTATAGGGCAGAGGAAAAATGCAACATCAATACACATTTTCCTCGCGATATTGGCACAATATTGTATCATCTCCGAGAATAAGATTACTTCATCAGATAAATCTGTCAATTTCTTTACTCCAAAAGGTAAAAAGGTTTTCCAAAAAATGCTTTTATTAAATGCAATCCTTCACTCAGTGCACAAGTTCCGTCGTTGTGCTCAAACTTTTTTCATAATGAAGAAGTTTGTTTCTTTCTTTGGTTTTTAGTACAGGGCTGTTCATACATGATGTCGCACTTTATTTTCCAATATTTTTGACCCTCTCCCCCCCCCTGTTTTTGTCATAAAGTGTCATATTTTATTTTAGTCCCCTTGTCACTTTCCAAACTGTCACCATTTCACAACCCACCCCCCCCCCCCCCATCGAAAGCGAAACATCATTTGTGGATAGCTCCATATGATTAAATTATTTTCAATTGAAATTTTTGAAAATTAAACCTGATAGATTGACCAGAATTTAGGATAAACAGTGTTCAAATTAGCGGAAGTCTACACTAAAAAATAGATGTTGTTTTTACAGTATAATATAGCTAATTGTATAGTAACAAACTGAAAAAATTGCTAATTTTACACTAATAAACTGAAATGCACAATAATAAACTGCAAAATTAGTAATTTTACAGTAAAATTGTAAAATTACTAATTTTACAGTTTATAAATGTGCATTTTAGTTTTCAACCGAAACCTCTGCTGCCAGTATTATTCTGTTGTTTTTAGAGTATAATACAGCTAAATTTGTTGTAATGAACTGTAAACTTGTAGTAATAAACTGTAAACATGCTGCTTTATAGTAATAAACTGCAAAATTGCTAATTTTACAGTTTTTAATTGTGCATCTTAATTTTAAACTATAATCTCTGCTGCCAGTATTATACTGTAAAAACAACACTTTATTTTTTGCAGTGTGCTGTCTACAAATCGCTGTAATGGAGCTCTTTCTTCACAGCAAGAGGGCTGAACACACTATGGCTACGTTCTGAATAAACATGACATTCACTCGTCATTTTTCGTCGGAAAAAAAGTGGAAGTAGGGGTTCGGAATTGTCGTAGCTTGGTGGGTTGTACATTGATTTTACACCCATTCATTGCAATATTTACACTATTTCACCGTTCTTCAGTTTTAGTTAGTTGCTGCAATATTTAAAATATATATATATCAAATAATTTAGTTTACCCTATTTTGTGAAAAACGTAATAAATTCAGGCCTCGAAGAATTGATTTGCGTTAACTTTCTGTTCCGTAGAATTATAGCTGCAAATCACGTACCACATTCAAATGCTGCACACAAATGAAGGACAATTATAGGGACGTCATTTCAAGTTTTTCCAGGGGGGGGGGGGGGGCAAAGGGTCCAAATGCAATGCAATTTCATCGGAAAACATTAAAAACCACGCCCACTTGTATGTAAATGCATTGATTTCTCAAAGCCAGGGTGGCAATTGACCCCCCCTACCCCCCTAAATGACGGGCCTGGACAATTAACGTTGTTTTCTGAAGTTTTTTTTACCGAAACTAATATAAGAGCCGCTGGAAAATAGGATGTATCACTGAAAAAACTCGTGTTTGCGGAATGTATTATTAATATTTTATCTAATATCTTTAAACGAGCAATTCTTGTATTTCGTACCTCGAAAACTGCTCTAATGATTTTGATAAAATTTTGTATTTAGATAAAATTTTGATTTCTGAGTTCATCTACATCGGCGTTTTTTCTGTAAAAAGGCGAGTTTTCACAAAAAACCCCGCTTTTGTGCCCTTCTTAACAGTTTTTAGAAGCTTTCTTTCACCCTTTTCTTTTGATTCTTTATTTTTACTGTTTTATAGCAACACGTTTTAGCATAACAATGGATTTCATTTTTAATCCCCTCGCGTAAATTAAAAAATTTTTTTGGTATTTGGCAAACGATTTTGGCAAGTTAGCATTGTTTTTGTTTTTGAAAATTCAAGAGATCGAGAAAAAATTTTAGCCCCCATAAGCAGGCGAGCATCAAACTTGAGTTGGATCACTTTGGATCCTCATTAACTTTCACTTTCACTTTTTTCATGGTTGCCGAGTAGGGGTTTCCCGGTAAAATTTTGGGCTTTTCCCCAAAGCAGTGCGCTAATCCCCTGCTCATGGAAAAATTTTCCAAAACGCGTTTTTTGTCAGAAAAAACAAACTTCATC